>UZAN01056374.1:0-13668 GCA_900618425.1 Echinostoma caproni | reverse complement strand
AATCACAGAGCTGGTTGTCCCTTTTTTGTCGTTTCATTTGATTTCATTTGTATTCTCAACTGAACGTATGGTTTGTGGAAAACCGTCTAAAACCGAAAGCGCACAATCAACCAGGAATTAATACTTTCGAATCAAGGATACAATATTTATGTGTCACTCGTCAACACGCTTCAACCGCGAACGTTTTGCAAATAATCCATTCTAAATGTGGTTTCGGCATCGAATTTGAAACGGACCAGTTTTCAGTACATTCATGGTCTTGGCAATAACTGATGCTTTTATCATACTTTTCCGTTTTCACATCCTTCAGTAACACACTTTAGCAACACTCGGTCCAGGTTTCAGTCAGATACGTTCCATTCACGGTTGAAATTTCAATATCTAGGTCAATCCTAGGTCCGAGCGTTACTCTCAACGTTGCAGTTCAGTAAACAGAACCAGTTTTCTCGATTTGATTTTCATACCAGTTGGAACAGATGAACCGACCCTGTGATTCCAAACATGCGCCACTAGAAGCATAAAAGTCGTCCAAAAAATGAGGACATCTGAACTAGGAAAACAAAGTCGCTTTCGACATCACAAGCAAACATCGACTGTAACAGCAATTGAACTAATAAAATGAGAGTGACTTTATCCCATGCAACTGAAAACTCATTTCCAATAAGTCATGAAGTGAGAAAAGTTACAAGTGCCAGAAATCAGTTAAAAATCATTTAACAATGGCATTTACATTTCAATCTCCCTATTCTTTAGTGAAAACCCAACTAGAAGTGTTGAGAGTGAAACATTTGGAGCGTGTGTTCTTATTGTTACTTCCAGTTGACATTGACCAGTAATTTCTGGAATGTCAGTTACACCGCATCTTAAGTGAGATGATCAAAGATTTCGCATTGAATTTAGATCATCTGGTTAGTTGAAAATCGACCCTTTAAATAAATCGCTTGTTTTTCAGTCAGTTTTGTTCGCGACCAGTAGCTCTTGTTAAGCGATTTGCAGCGCTGCACATGCGCGGTACACGCGACCCAACATTCACACCGTTCTGAGTGATTCACGTGACATCCCTTGACCGATTTCATACGGAGCAAACCAATAGAATCATAATGGCCTTGATAGACCAATCATATTTGTCAATGAAGTACAGATTGCATGACACACCGAATGAACAAATCACATGAGTGAGTGAGCACAATTGAGCTAAAACGTTTTCCGAATACATTAAGTGACAAACAAAAACCTACTTGGCGTGAATTTTTCGTGCGAGACGTGAACCATTTCAAGTGTGAGTCATGTAATTCCAACGTTAGATTTCATATGACGTGTTCATTTAATTCTGTTCATGAATAAACGCTTACACATTAGAATTGTGAAATTTTGCACTGAATGAAGAATGTTTTACGACTAGTGAAACCACACTGTTTCAGATACCTCTAGAATTGAAAGGCTACTGGTCTCACTTTTGGTCATGTCTGAACAGCTTGTTGCGACGGAGCGATATCAGTCATATTTGAAGACATTAAGACAAATGCATATTACACAATGTCATGATATGTTTTGCACCAATCGAGTGTAGTTTGGTTAATTCAACCGGTTTTGCTTTCTAGGTAGAATATGAAACATGCAAACTTAACACGCGGAATGAAAAGGGATGCCGCTTTGGTCGCTTTGTGTACGAACCACAGTATTTCCGAGATTGCCAAATTCTTGAATATATCCAAGTCATTCTTATACAGATTGAAGATTGTCCATGGGAGATCACGCCTAATGAAATCGTCCTCAACACATACGAAGAAGGGCAGGCAAAGCGCCAAGTTTCGGAACCAAATGAAATGCGTCCGGTAAGTGCATCATCTCACCCTACACCGACTGAGTAAACTATTCTAAACGGTTGGTCGTTATTTTTCATCAATCATTCATCTGTGTTTGTTAGAATAAAATATTTCTCTGCGCGACGAGTTTCTTATCACAGTCAGATAGATAATTTGTCGTACAATCCGTATGCAACGGGTAAACAAACAAAACATTTGGATTTAATTAATTGGGAATAAAAAATTCCCCGAAGAAAACGCAAATCCACATCCATCTGTCTTCCGTCCGAATTCCGGCGTCAACAATATTTGCATACGTTTGGTTAGTTTTATTTCCACATTTGTATTTGAACTTAAGAATGCGATCACTAAGAGTCTCAACCAAAATTATCCAAAAGATAATCAATTATAACACTGAAAGATGTGAGAAAATCTTCGTTTGTTAGCAAAATGAAGACCACGTGACCGCGTCATGTATATCCACTGGACTGGATTAGGCAGACTGGACTCCATTCCACGGTACCATAGAATGAGAATATCGTAATCCAATGTGGAATGAGATAATGGAACCGAATGGCGTTCAAATAAAGCAATTCCGCGTGGATAACACGGGAATTAAAATGATTGCGTTTAGCCTCGGACGAGACTGCTTCTTGGACTAGACAGACCTAATTCACAAGGAGTTATCATCGCCTAGTTCCTCCACACTTACGGTCTGTTGGAACTATTTCCTTGAATCAATGCAATCAATAAGAAACGCAGATTATAGAAAAGGAAACCAAAAAACGACTAACTCTCTCTCTCTCTGTCTCTTNCTGTCTCTTGACATTTTCATTCAATGGCTTGCCAATCAGCTGATAAAGAGATCGCGCTCTCATGGGTCCCGGTTGCCATCAGATGGACTCTTCCGCCGCGTGCAGTGTTGAAGCAAAACCCGGGGTGTATATAATCCGAGCCAGACATAAATCTGATGTTGTCCCGGGCAAATGGTCCGACCGAACACCGTACGCATTTATACCATACGGTTGTGTCGAAATCCGTGTGACTCAATTCGAGGTGTTGTGCGACACTGGTGTGTTCGGGAGTCCGGAATCGGATTGAATCGTCCACCTCAACCGTCTTTTCGGNTTGACCATCGGTTGAGATCAGCGCTATCTTCCCTACTTATGTATAGATCACGGCTGCTGTTGCCGGTGAAGCTGTACACAAGGTGTAGGGTAGAACCGGTTTGCCAATCACCTTCACAGTTGTCCCAATCGATCCCGCAAGTGGAGTGCCTGAGAACACACAATCTAGAAATGTTTACATATTTTACGTGGGTGATTAAGGAAATGATACTAAATGCTCACAAATGGCCTTACATCTTTTATTAAAGTGATCTTCAAATCACAAAATGTCTATCAAATGCAATTCTGAAAGGATGTCAGTCGTGATCATATTATAAGATCGTGGTCAGAACGTTTATAAGATGAAAAATTCAACTCCGAATCTAACCAAATCTTTTAAGTTGATTAATATATTCATGCACAATTATCGTTGTTTAACCCAGATAGAATATTCGAATTATTCTTTATCTATTAGTGATTTGCAAATGATTGACGAGTAACTATTTGCTCTAATTCCGCACAGATTTATTCGTTACGAATGAGAAACGGGGTGGGCCATCACCCAAGTGTTTGACCAGAACGAGGAACATCCTAGTGCATGGATTGTGAATTGTTTTGCACGACACTGTCCATGCGGGTTGAGGGCTGAGGGCGCTCTCCCTGTAGACGCATTATTGCACATCCGGAGGTTAGCATTTGACTGACACATGAATTAAGTGTCCGTGGTTGTGATAACTCTGCTGACACAACTAATTGTTAGCGTCATTTCTGAGAAATCCATTATATGCATATCCTCGTTCAGGCATACAGACACAGACACGCAAGACTACTTTGTATACGTCACGTTTTGCACAGAAACATGCCTGGACAAATACCGGACAGGGGCAACCCGATCTAACCAAAACAACCGGCTCGATACGATAAGGGTAAACGTGTCAAGAAAACACTCTCTTTTGGAACTCGAAGGAGGAATGTCATCATTCATCTCATCAAACTTGAAGTTGGTTAGGACAGCACATGAATTGATGGGCTTTGAGCAGATTACACGTAGGTCCGGTGTACGTAATTTCAATCACACAATAAAGCATCTTACAGTCACCGTGGAATATGAGTGTGATGTGGTTCGTTTAGCATGATTAAACGATTTCTCCCTAAGGTTACCTACAAATTTAAAAAAATGTGTATCAAACCCAATGCAGGACGAATGTCAGCCATGCTCATATTATTATTACGCGGACCGTTGTTTGAGACAGGTGGGCAAGTGGCACCGGTGTACTCTGCTTGGCTAGCGATAGATTCAGATAATTACAAAGGCATAATATGTGATAGAGATAACAGTTCAACTGACCTCGTTGATTTCACCGGTTGTGCTGGTCAGAAAAGACTTGACAGAGCAGAGTCACAGAATGCGACTAAATGATGCTCAGTGCCAATTATATAGCACTAGTCACTTATTTGAGGCTTGTATCATCCCATCCGGTCATACGAGTCAAAGCAGATGCATTCGTTTGCAGCTTTCACTCCGTGTGTGTCTGTGTGTGTTTGTGTGTGTGTGCAACATTCCGTATGCGAGAGGCAAGTTGAACTGAGAATGTGGCTCCCTTGGACTTTTTCGTAGGACCGTTTCAACCAACATTCCAGTCCAACAAATTCATTTCAACTGTTGTGCCTACTGCATGAACGAAATACTTCCACCAACGACGGATCGCGTAGATTTCACGTCGCTGACCCCAATGATGTAGTGAACTCCAAAAGCACTTACTGCTTCAGACTGGTTGGTCTGAATCGATGTCAACGCTGTAGATGTGGGTGCATTCTAGCACGAACAATCGACCCACATGTCAGCATTACCAAAATGCCCCGATGTTTTGCAGATTACCGGAAATAGCCACGGACAACTTGATTTAGTTATTAGATCATTCAACATATTCTGGAATCTTTCGGGGAATGTATCACTGTGCTTATTCTCTTCATGAGCATCCAACAGTTTTTCCCTAAATTCACTAAAAATGGCATTTCTGATCGTTATCGTTCCCAGGTAATCAGGTGCGAATGAGTCCCGGATTCCGACGGTCGTGTTCTTTCCCGGGCAGTACGTGGCGGACGACTGTTCACAAATGAACCAATGTATATTGCTCGTGCTCTAATCCAAAACGAATGTTGTGCTGGTAAGCTTTATCCGCCTCACGGAGTTGGTTATTTCCCGTTCCGTTGAACGGGATTGAACACGATACAGAACAATATGAGGTAGTATGCTTCCGAGAATTAGTATTGCCTTCAACATTGTCATCTTCGGAAACGGAATCTTCGTAAATCCAACTGCTGTTGCAGTTCTACGCATCTCGAGTCACAACTGATCTTTGTCCAAGTTTATTGAACTGGTAAACACCTGAAGTGTTGGACGTTGAGTATTCTTGAAACATTCTCAAAATCAAATAAATTCTTTCAATTTGATAATTCCTGTTGTTTGATGTGCACCGAAAATAACGGAGTGTAGCCTGGTAAATTCTTGCACATTATAGTTTAACAGCCTGATGTTATCAAGGACGGATTGAAGCTAGAGAGGAGGTGTGACCATATGAATGCGTTGTGTGATATTCAAGGGTAGTAATTATCGCACAAGATATAAGATCACGATGCCCGGGGATTATACAACATAAACATCAATCACCAAAAAGCGAAAATGAATTTGAAAATGATAATGGTTGATGAGTAGAAGCATCGTGGTGACTGTGAGATGAATCTGTACATTGTACAACAGCATGAGAAGTAAGAAACGAGAATTCATGTGACAGACCGAAGAGGAAACACCAGGTTACAGCACAAAATCGGTGACACCAATACTGGATGGAGACATTTTTACCCACTGTCCGTTATGTAACAGAAATACTTCGCGATGTCTAGCAAAAGTGAACGGAATTCCTCATGGCCCTCATTTTCTGCTGAGCAAAATAAGGACTTGAGATATCATAAGAACAGTGGTGGTTCGGAAATAAGTCTGTATTATGATAACTCCAGAGTTCGTATTAATCTCAAATGACCGATAAACGTGGCTATATTTTCCAAGATAGAAACGGGAAAGATCAGAGAGTTTTCTCAAGGGAGATAGTAGTCCGAAGAGAAAGTTCAAATTATTAGTTCATATAAACCAATATTTCAGATGATCCATTTTGAGGGTTATACGATTTACTATCAATATTTACCTGATATAATGAGGCGATACGACTCGTCCCCGTGTGAGAAACCTGGGGATAACAGTTCAATCAAATATGTGGTTCACTGCAATTGATGAACAATTGAGAACGCTGCAAGTGATAAAGACAAGGAAACCAATAGTCTTGGTTTTGACGAGGTTCAGAAACAGGAACTTATGTGAGACGATAACGGTTTGTGCAAGGGACCAACAGATTCAGCAATCTGGGATACAGAAATACCATTACTTTCACCTGGAATGAGTGTAACGTTTAGTTACCCCCCGAATAGTTAGCAAATGCTTGTTTTGAGTGATAATAACGTATATTGATGAGACTGGGAACTGTTTGATTGTATACAACGATAGACTATCATGTTATGGCAGGCATATATCTCAACCACAGACGTTTTTAAATGGATGAGAGGAAGGCGGTTTGTTGGTAATTCGAGAAGTTGAAAAAGCCTTACCTGGATAAAATGTCAGTAGAACTAAAAGCAATATTTGCCGCATCCTTAAGAGCAGCTATCATTCCAAATAGGCGAGCACGTAGAGTGGCTTGATAACTCAAAGGCCTGACGAGAATGTGTGCTTCGGGATGCGTTGAGTGCAACTTTTCAAATGAACGGAGAGTTGAGGTGACACAGCGCAATCCGATGAAACAGGGAGAAAACGTGAATTTGTGTGTGTATGTGTGTATGAGAGAGAGCGAGAAGTGGGAGTGCATTCAAAGAAAGTGATCACTTCGGGAAAAGCTAACCCATTTGATCACATTGCCGACCACGGTAGCAAATGCGTCCGCTTTGTGCCCCACGGAAACTCTTTCGAAAGATTTGCCACTCTCCTCATGCACACGCGACGTGGTTGCACGTCGAATGCGTTTGCCATTGACGGGAGTATTGCCACGAAACCAATCAAAGGCGAATTTATTTCAAATAGGAATTCGTCGTGTGTATAGCAAATAAAGCGTGAACTGCAAAGCTGGGAAGCACTGGACAGCTGTTTCAACCTGGTTGGGTCTCATCAGCAGTACGAATCCGTCGACCCAACTGAGGATTGAACCCGGGGCTTCATGGGCAGAACGCAAGCATACTACCCACTACGCCACCGGGCAGCTGATCAGGCCGTTTTTCATTTTCCATTTATACGACATAGCACAACCTATCTTTGCAAGTTTGTTGTTATTTAATGACAAATTGTAGTCACTTCCGTGTACTCCATGGGTATCTGGGACTAAGGTGATAGTGACATAATGGGGATTTGCCTCCGATGGAAATCGGTGCCCCCGAAATTCGTCGAGGATGGTTGCTGTAATACTGGCTGGACACCATATTTGAATTGCACGAAGATTATGATCCAAACAATGTTCATCTGTGATGAAACTGGCTATTGCATCACAACCGTTCCACCAAACAGAATACTGACATCATTCTCCTGTGAATTCTCACGTTTTAAATCAGAAATGGATTGGGTCCAGTCTCCGAAAAAGGTTCATAATTCTAAACCTTAGTGCTGGGATGAATCACATTTAGTCTACGCAACCAGCTTGCAGCAATACGTTCACCCTAGTCGAGTATCGAGAAAATGCAAGTCTTTCATCAAGTACAATAAAAGAGGTCAAATGGAATGTATGCCTGCTCTGTGTAAGACGTGTGTTTGCTTGAATTCGTCAAAAATCGGGCTCCTCCATCCGCTGACTTATACATGTTGATATCAGTCTTGAGGAAGGACGCTCCCGAGAACCACAAACCAGATATGTTCGATTTCATCCAGTGCGTTTCCGTGAATTTGGGAGGCATCCATCCTTCACCTATAACGTGAGTCAACCGCAAGCGTCAAAACTAATCCCTGTTTAACCGTGTGTTTGAATTCCGCAAAATTGGATACCGTCAATTGACATATGCTCGACGCTTGGGGCGTTACAGAGTTCTATAGAGCATACTCTCCAGACGCATTGTGTAATAATAACGCGCTTCCATGGCGGATGAATGGTTCATTTGCTCCAGTTTAACATGATGGGCTTGAGAAAAGCACAGTCGATCCACTTGCGTTGAACCAATCAAATCGCAATCCACTAAATAAACCAATCACTGCAGACCGCATGACATATCAACTGAGCTAATAGCACTACTTGCACACACAATCGACAATTCTCGTCTATTCAGTGCGTGATGATACAATGAGGGTATTTCTCTGAACGTGTTTCGACAAAGCATGTACTGCTCCATGCGTAAGTGAGTGAGCGCCGACTGTGTAATTGCTGTGTCATGAGTCGAATGGGCACTGCACATAAATGTAGGCGACAATATGTGTGACAACTTTTTAACTGCCCTGTATTGGGACTAGAATGAACATTTACTCGACAAACTCGGTAACCATGACTCCTGTTTGGATAATTGCAGATATAAAATGAAGTCTGTAAGTCTAACACGCGAAATGAAGCGGGATGCCGCTCTGGTCGCTTTGAGTGCGAACCACGGTGTTTCGGAGATAGCCAAGTTCCTGAAGGTCTCCAGATCATTTGTGTACAGGATGAAGAATGACCGAGGTGGTTTTCGCCGGAAAAACTGTTCTCTGCTAACAAAGAACAGGCGTTCACAAAATTCGAAGATTCGGAACACTGAAAAAGGTGCAAAGTAAGTTGATCATACCACCAAAATCCATAATGTGAAACCCATGCGTATAGTAGATTGATTGCTCGTAATATATATTCATTTACATGTGTTATATTTAAATCTCATGACAAGGAATATGGTTTTGTTAGGTTTTGTTCAATTAATCTGTCGTATAATGTCATCAATCATGTATCCAGTACATATTTTCGCATGCAAACCACACTCACTTATAAGTAGTAGTGTAGGAAAAGCCATGTTCCTGTGGACTGTTTAGCCTTTAGTTTTCATCTGTATGCACAGTCCTCAGTTCATCCAATCTACCACACAGCACTAGAGTAGAGTTTCGCTCTTATTATAGCTGATCAGTAGTGCATGTCTACCTTTCCGTCCGAGTTTTGAGCTCCGGACCCATCGCATGGCAGTTGTGAGTTACTGCAGTACCAACTAGCTCACACCTTAGGTTGATCAGAATTTCCAATTCTCAATGTGTTCTATTTTGTCTCTAGTGATGCTCAGTCAGTAACGAACAAGGAGAAGTAAGTAGAAAGCGGGTTGTATTATAGCCTAGTAGGTATGTGGGGTCATAGTGTGAACCGGCGTTGCGGTCCTGATTTGACAGGACGCTGTCAAATGATGAATATATATATATATATGTGTGTATTACTAAACATTAGCTTTCTTTCAATAACAGACAAAGATTGGTGAAGAAAATGTGCTTCTGTGTGAATATTGGCATTTGGTATCAACTCATGTACTTTGGGGCGACCACAGCATGATTAGACAGTCACAATGGGAATGACATTACTGGTTGCATTGTAAACAAAGGGAAAATGTAGTTTCAATAATTTCATGAAGGTGGATTAAGACTGCCAGCAACGCTGGGATCGGGATGAGGATTTCGAGAAGCTCAAGAACGAAATAAACCTGAAAAAACCGGTGGTATTCTTTCTTATCTTTGGTATTCCGCATTCTCTTTTCTCTTCTAGAACGGCTTGCAAACTGGCTACCCACGAAGCCACTCTCTCATGGGTCCCGGTCGACGCGAACTGGACTGTTCCACCGAACGCAATCGAAGCCAATCCGGGATTGTATATAATACGCGCGAGACAAGGATTAGATACTGTCCCGGGCAAATGGTCTGGTAACACGCCGTACGCGTCCATCCCCTATGGTAACAAAGAAGTCAAGGTTACCGAATTTGAAGTGCTGTGTGACACATCGATGAGCGGGAATACGCCCACGTGAGTTGCAATAAATACAATGTTGTATTTTTCAAATGCTTTCTATTCGCAATCGTTGGTATCCTCAAGGGATGGGGAGAGTACAAGCGAACCTGTTTGTATTTCATGATTTTGCCAACACATTAACTCAACTCGAACTAAAAAAATGTGTATCTATAATTAATAAATAAATGTGTTTTATGGTGATATGAAGTTTAAGTGATGGGTTTGGTGGTCTGGATTGCTCCATTTACAACCTCGGTTTATTTGATTAAGGTAAATGACGGTTATATCAGGATTCCGATACACCCAGTTCATTTTAGTGTTAATGAGTTCTCCCAGATGGAAGTGTTGTGCGCTGACGTTTCTTAGTCAAGCTTAGCAATATCATCAGTGCGAATTCATGTTACTCTACTGCTACGCAAGGACCCTCAAGGTTGTTTCAGGCAAAGCAGCGAAGAAGGCCTCGAAGGCCAAAAAACCGAAGTTTGACACGAAGAATAAGCGCAAGAAGAAGGAGAGCTACGCCATCTACAAAGTGCTGCGTCAGGTTCATCACGACCCCGGTATCATTTTGAAAGCCATGCCCATCATGAACTCGTTCGTCAATGACATCTTTGAGCGTATTGTCTCAGAGTCAAGCCGTCTTGCTCACTACAACAAGCGCTCGACCATCACGAGCAGAGAGATCCAAGCTGCAGTTTGTCTTCTGTTGCCTGGTGAGTTGGTCAAGCATGCCGTATCCGAGGGTACCAAGGCGGTGACCAAGTACACAAGCACGAAAAAGATACGGTGATGTCCGTTACCGGGTAGAGAATGCTTCCACGACCCCTTTAAGGGCCACAAAACAAAACACCTAGCTAAGCATGAGCAATCGAGAGGGACAGGTCTGATGTAGGCAACAGAATTCTTCCTAATGGGCGGAGGGATTCGGCATTTGAATGAGCACAGTGTCCGATAGACAAAACACTGGACTCGACCATACTTAAATAGTCCTTGCAGTGCCATCCGTCCGTGCAACGTGCTTTTGCTCAGTAGATTTATTCCTCAAAAGCGACCGTCTCATGAAAGTGTGGCACTCACGGCTGTGTGCGCTTGATCATGGCTGCGGTCGATAAACGCTGAATTTAAATTGACAAACAGTTATGGCAACTGGGTGAAACTGAATAAGGTGTCCGACGCGGTACACATAACTGCTCGCCTAACCATTACTGCTTTTGACATTTCTCCCAGTTAACTGCAAGTGTGACAGATCAATCAATTTCTTCATTGAATTAATTTGTTTCCCTTCATCAATTCAAATTATGATATTAAAAATGATTTGGCATCAATAACTACTCACAGTTTTGCATCAATTAGATATGGACATTCGGATCTTGGTTCGTCCCAGTCATTGGACCACGAATGGGTACCACACATCAGCGGTGACGTTCCTCCTCTGGCCATATGCGCTGGAAGGCTTCGTAAACGGGTTCCACTTTACATCGCCCGAAGAGTAATGCAAAATGAATGGTGTATTGGAAAGATTGTTCCTCCTTCTGGAGTTTGTCTTTTCCCACTCAATGGTATGGAGATTGGTACGACTCATTGCGAAGTGCTGTGCTATCGCCGCTGACGATCACCATTTTCAAAGTAATTGATCAACTGTTCATCATCCAAAATCGAATACATTTTAACTTCAAAGTGACTGAGTTGCGTATGATTTACACTTGGTATTCATAAACTATCAACTGGATTTTGTATTATACATTTTATGACAACCTATGACATTATGTAATCAGCGAAATTCCCTTTTTAACATTATTTTCTTCCCACACAATATAGGCTTATAATGGGGCCAGGGGATGTAGTAGTATGGTTAAACAAATTTGAATCTTTGTTGATGAATTCTCAGTAAGGTACACGAGGCAACCCGAACTGCGATGTGCCTGTTGAGTCTGGGAGGAAATCTGTTTCCGGTCGTTAATGGATGCGTATAGCATATATCCGATTTCTTCTGTCAGACGTATTCGTTCGTAATGACGACGAAATACGGAAAATATGTGAGGGAAATGACCGAGTCGTGTGAAATCCTGTTTGGTGAAGGTAGCTGCAATCACGAATAGCAAAACTGTTAGGAACCACAATACCGCAAAGCAACTGACGTCAGTCAACAACGATGCAAAGAATGGAGCAGGTGAAACTATCCTCCGTGAAGGTAGCCTCGTAATGGGAAAACAGAGATTGGAATTATTTGGAAATATAGCCGGAAATAACATCACGATTGCAGAATACGTCCAATTTACGTTAGCCACCTGACTATGAAACACGTTCAACGCATTCGGTACAGTCAGTGATGGGGATCTCCAGTTGTGATTAGTCACCGTACACTTACACTTCGTAAAATGCGACTAAATACAACCAAACGCCTCACAGATTCTTAGCACATAGAATACTGCACACTGCCTTCGGGTGGCGCAGTTCTTTTTTCGTCAAAGGAAAAACAAAAAGTCAATATTCCGGGTTATAAAGCTTCCCAGATGAGGCACATGAACCGGTAGGTACGTGAACGCAAAGTCCTCTGACGGGCTAACAGTACACTGAGCTCCGTAGAATCGGTGTCACTATCTCAATGATGTTTAGCGAGAATACTGTGTGCATTTGAACGATGATCTAAACCGTGCTCGTGATGGCTCACCGACAAACGACCGATTAGTGCTTTGGTCATTGGCTGACTTGTTTACAACTGCATCACTGGACTGGTTGGTGAATGAATGCATCCGTTGCGTTATTCTGTCTTTCTCATGGCGTTTAACATGGGACCCCACAGGGATCAACTTGTGCAGGGGTGTGCTGCCATCTTTATGCAGCAAAGTCTGTAGATTGAACATTGATTGTTCATGACGAGGCCTTTGAGAAGTGGTTAACTGATCGGTTCTGGGCGGATGATCTCCAGTGTCAAAATTATCAAGAGTCTGACGGGTTTGGTCTACGAGTTTCACCGCTTTGATTGAGAACGCCTGTTTGCAAATCTGCGCCGCTCGGTCGACGTTGATTGAAGGATTATGTGATGTATTTCCAAAAAGTTTCGCCAGTAATTGTTTCTTCATCCGTTCGGGAATGCCCAGTGTGACGATTGTGAATCGTACCGTGGTCTCTTTATTGGTGTGGCTTATCGGATGAAAGTCTAACTGCTTTAATTGTGCATGGGCTGTGATAAGCTAAATATTTCAGTTTACAGAACCAATGCAATTGCATGTCGGCTGTTCCATGAAAATGAACAGCTCGGTCGTGGTTAATCTGCAATTATCTGGAAAGAATGTTTGAAGCGAATTTTCTCACCATAGATTTTATTCGCACAACCCCCGGGGATGAACAGGAAGCAGTTTACGTAACACATGCAGACGCGAGGACTGTTGAACTTCCACAGATAACAGCCATTGTTGTTCAATGAGTTCATATTTGAGCTGCAGAGATTATCACAAGTCACTAAGGTCCTCAACTAACTAAAACAAACTTTCACATGGAAACAAATGGATCCCAGTCAGACAATCGCTGATTATCTTTATTTTGTTTTGTTGAAGCATTCTAGCCTTGCCCAATATGAACCAACTCGAGTACATCTCATGCAGTGCAGTTCGGCTGGTAATGCGCAACTGCTCAAAGTACTGATAATTGTATTAGCACATCGCCTCATGTAGTGCAATACTGTGGTAATGACGGGATGACACAAACCACTCGGTGATACGTTCC
>UZAN01056372.1:0-13670 GCA_900618425.1 Echinostoma caproni | reverse complement strand
ATCATCGTGCTCGAAGCGAGGTGTCCTAAGCTGCTGTACAGAATCGGCAGACGATTGCAGAGAGTTTGCAGAGTCCGCGCAAACGGTTCTTCTAGATGAGCTAAACCTTTGCTGCAGATCTAAGAGTTCTTCCCGTTGCTTTTCTTGCAAATGTCTTAGCTCCATTTCTTGTTGCTCTTTTAGATGCCTCCGTTTCAACTCTAACAACTGCGGTTTATCACTTAGACGACTACTGTGCCGACTAACCCCACTNAAATGAGAGACTTACCGGGGATGACTGGTTGCGAGGACTTTCCCGGCAGCATCAGTTTCTGAAGTCGATTTTCCACTTCGTGTGACTGGCATTGTGGATTTCCAGTTGAACACTCCTTAGAGGCCGGGAGTCTTGTTGAGTACTGTACGCATTGCGGATCAATATCGTTCTGACTTCGGAGGTTCGCATTTCGCTACGCGTTGCTCAACGGTCTCATTGACGCTATACAGAACGACCGTGGAATAGTAGAATACATTCGGGCTACGGTCGAGCCAGAACAAGTCGTTTTGGAATTTACAGGAAGATAAAAAGGATTTATGCAATTAGTCAGTAAAGTACGTTGTAGGCATTACAAAACATGTGCTTGAGCCCATTGCGAGGTAGTAATACCGCGAGAAACTAAGGGGTTTACAAGGAACTGGAGAACAAAGGAAACGGAGATCATAAAACGGAATTTTCAAAATGGTAGCTCAATTGTAGCCAGTTATAAGCGCACTATTAGCCGACTACATGCTGCCCGGGTAAACTCCAACAATTATTTTTCCGAAAACTTCCAAATGACTGAGGAACTTAAAATGTATTAGATAGTAGTGTGCTCTTTTTTCACAAACATCATTTTGTGCCTTTCATCGATTAAATATTACATGCAATAGATAGAATTTGAGCCGCCTCCTTTTTCTAGACTGTTCTTGTTTGATCCGTTTGAATCGTAATCACCAGTTAGCTAGATCGTAAAAGGCGACTGACACACTAAAAGCAATTAGCCTTAAACTAACCCCCGTCTGTTCCTTGAAACAGCGTGAGATTCAATTTGTGCCTGTGCATTAAATCCTCATTTCTGTTCAGTGGGATTAAGAGAAGAGAGCTGACAGCTGCTGCTAGTGAGCTGAATACGCCAGTGGTGAAATCAAGCCTCTTCTAGTACTGCCGTGTGTTTCATATTTCGAAATCGAATGGTACTTTAGATGGGCCATATGAAATACAAATGACATATATTTCAGAAAGTCGCCGGTTAATGAGACAATTGTTGTTGCTTCCAGGTGTCAATCATGGATGCTCACGCCTTGAATGTATCACTTTAATTTTGAGGGCTATGAGTGACATAACATTTATTAGTGAAATATAATACTTAGTCATGCTTATTCGCCTTTCATGGGATGTTCCTCAGGGGATAGCAGGGTATCCTCAACATAGAAAGTTTTGAACTGTTAAAACAATTGACGACCCAAAGGCTCGCTGGTGTTTGATACGTGAACTGAGGAACTAATTCATCCGGTCATGCAAACAGGCTGTTGAACGTTCAGTGGATAGGTGGTTACTGACGCTTGGCAGTACCCTCCGCTAGTGTTCGCTTACGTTCTTTCCCGATGTCCATTTAAGACTGAACGAAACCAGAGGTTGACATAGTAAAACAATCATTTATTTTGACACTTCTGATAGATTGAAAGTGAGTCACCTCTAGCCTAGGTTGGTATGTTAGCAAAGGCAGTGGAAATCTTTAAGTAGATCTGATCATAGTAAAGCAAGCGTGAGATATAGAGTTCACCGTGGGGAGTTGTTTTGATGCAGTTTATTAGGGCTCATCAAAAGCATGATAGTAGTATAAGCAGAACTTAACTGTGGAAGCATCAAAGTTGTTGTATCTAGTAAAGTTGTTGTTCCCTGAGGGATCACTATCGCCAAGTAAAAGTGTTATTTGCTAACTCTCTACGGCACACTTCATAGCTGAACTTGTCCTGCCGCTAGCAACACTGGCGCTTGGTGAAATTGATTCTTGTCCGGGATGTATTGATCATAGATCCACCAAAAAATTTAGGGAAAAAAAATAGGCAGGGAGAGAAAATTGATGCTGTGACATTATCGAATAAAGAACCGCTACTAACGTAGTACAAGAATAAGATAAAAGAGATAATGCCGTTCCAGGTGATTTATTACATCTACAAGTTCAATACTTGACGGAATGAAAATTACGAAACACTTTTACTTACGTATGCAAAACGGGATTCATAATGCGCGATAAGGTAAAGAGTGAATCGACAGAAGCAACCAAAGGAAGCCCAAAACAACCTAACTACTCATGAGTAGCGCAAATGTGATCACGGTCATGTTTTTTCGAACACTCGTAGTTTCAAAAGAACAGGAATGATTTTTATAACAGTCGCCATTTTTTCATCAGTATGTCAATAATTTAGGTCAAGGTATACAAGTTTTACAATAAAGGGAAATTCGATCATTTTTCTGATCTTGAGACATACATTACTGAAAGTTGAAGGTGAATCGTTTATCTAATATGTGCTTTCGCATTTTTTACCAAGCGTTCGCAATAACACGCTGTGCAAGCAGCTTGCGAGTGCAAGATTACCCACGTATTTCTAGTTGCATATATGCATAAGAATAAAGAGAATAAAAGGGTAACTTGTGCTTCCGTGACCAAGTGCAGCCAGCGTCCGTCACAGAATTTGCGGTCAAATATAAATTTCGACCTAAAATGAATGGTGACAGCTGATGGCCAATAATGAAATCTGCAGGCCCACCGTATACCTGACTGTAAACGCATTTTGTGAGAGATTAAGCACTGTCCAACGTTAAAATGGCAAAATATGCTAGAAAACTCATCCTTTGTAATCAGAACTGGTTCACATCAATAACCATTAGCTAAATGTTTATGTGGTGTTCGTTGTTGTCGGGAATCCGTAGAGGATGACATTCTGCCAGTGGTGGACGACAAATATAGACCCATTCAGCACAGGGGTACACTGGAGAATCACCGTTTCGTCACGGGGCTCATCTCGATAATTTTTGTATAGAATTTCAAACTGATTGTGCAAATGACTTACAAAAAATCGAACTAGTCCATTTTGTAAAAAAATTTCAAGATATAACCAACCATTTGCCATAAATGAATGGCTTTTCATTTCATAGAAATCGACATTTTTGATGTTATATTTTGCATTAGCAGTGTTTTTGGCCTACTAAACTGCCATAAATTTTCCTATTTACTTATAAGTATTTTTTTATTCATTTACACCCTTGACAATTGTGTTTTGCTATTTTGATTTTGAGTTGTTTTAATGAACTGACCTTGGGACCAGAATACGCCATATTGTTTCGCTGTGGTTCGTACTCACGATGAGCCTCTCTCCGCGTATTTGTTATCCTAATTCATAGTTATAGGCTATCTGTTTGTAGTTTATTTATATATATTTATGTATATGTATATTAAATTATTATTTCATGATGCAAAACATAATGGTATTCGTATATAATAGATGAAACGTCAATCCAGCAAGGCACCGGGTGTGTCACGTACTGCTAAGTGGAGACGTATGCATAATGAAATTGAACGAATCATACAGCCGTTGTCGCTAGCACGTAGCTCAATTTCACGAAAACTGTTGCAGGAACAAAACGTTGGTGTTATATGTGAATGTAATGTTAAATATTTATGCAGTTGACATTACTCCTGTCCTAGATGAACCTTCAGACGACAGTTGTATCCAGACAGGGGTATATTTTGATCAGTCCAATTTGGGATCTGAGGTAAATGTTCCACGTAGATCAACAAATTCCTCGATGGAGACGTAAGACACATTTTGACACTGTTCGATCTTATTTGTCCAAAAGATATCAACATACTTATGATTGTTCTTAACTTGGCAGCTGTTTTACGTTGTTGAGTTCGTGTCGAAGGATACGGTGGCAGTAGTTCCTACCTCGTGGATGGTCGGACCTGATAGAGCTAAATGGCCGACACACGGTTCATTATCGAACATATCGTAAAACAGGGTTTACCACCGCCAACCCGGTGCACAATTCACAAAGTAACAGTGCATAAAGTAGTCGGTAAGTGGATTTGATTTTAATTTGATATTTTAGATAACTTCGAGAAGGCTAAGACCAATTCCAACTACCTACTTGAGCACACAAATATCTTGTTGTCTGATGCCACATTTCCCATGGATCGGCACGGCAGTTCCTTTTATGTAACTATCAAACTATTAGAAAGCCGTTTGTGTACTCCGAGACAAATTCAGAGGAGGCTACCACAAACAAACAGCCCACCGGTCTTGATGCCTCCATACCTCTGCCACTAATCGATGACATGTCTGATTATGTGTTAGAATGGAACTTGCTTCATTCACTCAGTAACCGGTTCCTCAAGGAAGGGATCCATACTAACGATAATTGTACGAAGAAAAGAAGCATTCCACGAGAACATTTTCCATTCTTGTTTTCTTCACAGTCAAGTTTAACTCTGACTGTGATAAAACTTTCTGTTTCACTTTACTGCTTGTGTTTTACTAACAAAAGCTTTCCGCTTAAGTGTATAAATAATTTGGGTCCTATTCCCACCCATGCAACACATCTAATATGCTTTATCTTTGCTACTACATTAATTTGCTTGCATTGTTTAATCGTCACATGGGAACGTAATTGTTATTTCATGGTGCCATAACAGGCCAATAAAATTCTATGACAGCCACGAATGGATTTTTTTTGTTATTTCGGGGAAGAAACTACTAGGAGGTTGTGTGCGCATTTTGGGATCCATAAGACGTCTTGTCGATAGGTCTTCACATCCCCAATGATAGAAGTTGGATGAGCTTCTCGTCGAAAACCGCCGTACGACGGATGAGTGCTTCTTTGAGCATATCGTATGAGTTGTGTGTGGAAATGTGCGTGTAAATGTTCCTAATATTGCTTGGCGTAGTGATTCGGAGCCATTGGGTTTAGCCTTGAATCCATGAAATACTTCAAGACTTCAAGATTACTTGTACCCTTCCTCCTTTGCATCTCATTGTTTTACCACATCAAGGCCACCTTTTTGGTCAACGCGTGTTTGCTTTCACCTTCTGCACGCTTGATCACGCTTTCGCGTCTCCCATTTGCTCTGCAGGTTATCAGAATACAACCGTTCTCCGTTTCGTGAATTGCCTCGTTATGTTTGTTGAAGAACGCTCGTTTGCGACATAGACGTATTATTTCACGGTACCGATAAACCAGCGCCTACATTAGCGTATCTTGCGGTATGGCGGACAATAGTTTATGGTATCGCAAGAACTGCCCGGTTATGCGGGCTGCGTGGAATCGCGATTCCAAAAGCGCGAAGAAGATTTCCGGGTCTCCCAGGATAAATCTCGTGCACCGAATGGAGCCCGGAGTGCCTCGCTATTTGCGGAATACTTACAGCAGACTGTTTAATCGCACCTTGCGGAGCGTCAATGCATGTCGCCTGATGTGACTGTTGTTCCTCAAGGGGAATTCCAAAGTCGCCCCGAATGGTGCGTGTGGTGTAAATCCAATTACTTCTCAATCGTCTGTATGATATGGGAAACAACCCCATTGCAATCAGTCCGTCTTCATAGCTGACCAACTACTAAATAACCCAAATCATTTCATTGCTGATTGTAACCCCTGAAGCCAGCAAAGGAGACCTCACAGAAGTCAACTGTGTCACAACGTATAGCGGAATACATGCACATTGAAAAATGCTCCAACTCGCAGGTTTGTTGATCCAAATCCATTCTTATGCTTGTTTCCATCTTTCCTCATCCATGGGACCACCGATTGTCCCTTCTTATTTTACTCCTTTAATATCACATGTTCAGGCATCTCACCTTTCATGTGTATCTCGATTCTTCCTCTGTTCTATTTCCGCTATCACTCTCACGCATGGCATACCGCCCTCCTCACCATATCTTTCTGTGACCTTTTCCACTTTGTGTTCCGTAGCACTACAGCGCTCAATCCACTTAACTACTCCTCCCATCCTGTACACTAAGATCTTGAATTGTTTGCGCTCTTCTTGTACGTATTATTTTCTTGTTCATATGATTATGCTTATGCATGCTTCACAGGGCTTAGTGAAATATACCTTCATCAGTATCATTACTATAGTTCTACAACGAGGCGTTTAGCAGCCTTTCAAACTCTCCCTATTCGGGCAGCCTCAGGAGCCGTACCAGGGAAGACCACCGAACCGGCACATTTAAATCAAGAGCCTACACGCGAAACAAACAGCAACCTGGAAGGGGTGAAGGGTAACGGACCAAAGGAACCGTGGATATCACCCAACGTGCTCCTAGCAGAAGCACAAGCCCTGTCTGTTTTCACACAAATTTTCAGGTTGTTGATGAAGACAACACCCAAATCTCATTCCTCAGATGCAAGAGGGAAAAGTTACATGCAGATTGAGAGGTAGTCCATGTCACTACAACAGCGTTGCTGGAAGACACCCTCATAGATAAAGCTGGTTCAGTTGCCGACAAAATGTTAGCAAGTATCGGTAGTGGGGATCATTTCTTCGTTGACACGACATCGTGACAGAGTAATTGGAACAGGGCTAAACAGTCCATTCGGCCTTCGCGGCCACGACCAAAATTCGTATGCCAAAGCTTGTCCTTGGAGGACACAGTTCAAGTTCCCACATGTAGTCCCTATAGGGCTCAGCCTAGGCCCGAATGGGTAACTCAACCTGTCCGTGTTCACCAGAATCCCCTCATGAGCCACTTACCCGAAGCACCGGGTGACGCTACCATTGATTACTTTTTGCTCCATCGTGGCTGCGGAGCCCGCAGGTGCAGGGAACTTCGGCCAAAAATAATAAGCCGTTGAGTGAAAAAGTCCGTATTAATCGACTCACCTCCCCACGTTGGCCACATGTTAGTTCGTACCTGACAATAGCATAGGCGCTATGCTCTTCGTAGACACAGGAGCCCACATTTCCGTCTTTCCAATAGGTAACAGCAAGCAACGAGCTACGACGCTTCGACTACGCGCTTCGAATTGCATTAACCTGAACCACCTTGAGCTCTTGGTTCAAATTTTTATCATGGCAAATATCTGATCCAGACATTACGAAGTACTACACGTTAAATCCCTTGAATCAGCTATAAATCGGGTAGATATCTGTGAACCCACTTAGCGAAGATATTTGGAAAGTCTTCGGGTGCTCTTCATGAAACCAGTGGTTTCATTACACACGAGGTTTACGGAGACTTAGAAATACGCACTGAAAATTTTCGCAATTGCCAAAACAGGCTACTGTGGAGCCGTGTATTAAAAGATGCACCCATCTGTTTCGACTAAAAATGGATTGTGTTTGAGTCTGTCCAACAGGGAAGAGAAGATCATTACCTGACCACCACCTCCAGTCCATAGTTAGATTAGCTTGGGTCCTGGAGGCTGCAACAAGGACTTCCTGTGCTGAATCCCAGCTAAATTGAGTGGTCTTGAAGTTACACATCCACCAGCTACTAATGTCACAATGACCTTTTGCTCCAACCTTCGGCAAAAAGACGATTATCAGAAAATGCTAGTGCAACATGTAAGGTTGTTTTCTTTTCCTTGTGTATGCCAGGCAGAAATCACACTGATCCTAAATGTGAGCGCTAGATGGTACCTAGCCGCCATTGAGGTGTGGATGAGCTTGCGAAAGCTATTTGGAGACGGATTCTGCGATAAATACACCGCAGAGGAATTCTGATGTCTTGTAGTTTTGAAGTATTACACGGGTGCTAGACCAAGTCAAATGGTCCCGGATCTTAGTAGTTTCCAAGGTTTCTTCTGGTCCTGTGTCTCGGTAAGCCGGGAACGAACAAAGCTTCACTGCGGCGGATGTTGAGTAATTAAATTGAGTCCGTATTCTGCTTGTACGGGAAGGTTACCTGAACTGAGGTAAGAACAGGACAGGGGCAGTATCTTGTNNNTTGTGGGGGCAATAACTACTTCTTGGGGGAGGCTATTCCAAAGAGGAATAACCCTGTGAGTGAAAGAGCACCGACGGACTGGTGTACGGGTACGCGGTTTGAAGAGTTTCATGCTATGCCCACGAAGAGTGTCCGTACTATTGCGCACAAAGAATTCATCGACCCTGCCGGAATTGAGGAGATTGTACAGTAAGAAGATTTCACTTCATATCCGGCGGGTTTCAAGGGTGTACAGATCCAAGATGGAAAGACGTGTAGGGTAAGGGGTGGAGGGCAAACCGTGCACAAGTTTTGTCGCTCTCCGTTGTACACGCTCAAGAGCAATACCGTCGCTCACCAAGCGAGAGTGAGCATTTTGACTCCCGTATTCCAATGAACGTTGAATGTATGTGTCATAGAGAATCTGAAAGTCATCTCTATCTCTTCTGGGAAATGAACTTCTCAAGAAGTTAAGAATATAGAAGGCGGATCCATTGGCTTCTTTTTTGTGGTAGGAGAACGAGAGTGAACTGGTCAGCCAGAAACCAAAAACCTTGTGCTGTTCTACACTCTCTATGACCATGGAAGCGTTAGCCCTGAATCTGTGTACGGGTACCCTTCCAAAGGACATACTAACGCATTTGTCGTCGTTTAGTGGAAGGTTCCAGACCGTAAACCAGTCTTTTACTGTATCCATTGTTGATTGAACAGCCACAGGGTGGGTGCCCCAAATTGGTACATCATCAGCGTACATTGTTACGTTGAATCCGATCCTGTGTGGCAGGTCATTATTATATATAAGAAAGAGGAGGGCGCCAAGGACAGAACCTCGCGGAACTCCGGTAGAAATGGAAGAATTAGATGAGTGCGATGAACTCACGCAGAGCGAGAAGATGCGGTTCGTGCGGAAGTCGCGAAGTAGAGCCAGGAGTCTGCCAGTGGGGCCATATGACTCGAGCTTATAGAGTAAAGGAGCGTGGAGGACACGATCGAAAGCTTTTGCAAAGCCAATGAAGATTGCGTGAGGAAGCAAGCCGTCAGCATGGGCCTGAGTGAGACTATCATTCACAGATAGCATATTAGAGAAGCAGGATCTCCCAGGGAGGAAGCCGTGTTGGGTTTGAAAGGGAAACTGATTGTCTTTTAAGTGTTTTAGAATTACCCTTTTTAAAACCCGTTCAAACACCTTGCTGGGCATGCTAGTCAGGCTGATGGGTCTATAACTACTCGCAGTGTGTCGGTCCCCATTTATAAAATGGGAGGATAGGATACCTCTCTTCCAGGATGAAGGGAGTATTCCAGCATCTAGACATTTATGGAAGACGGTAGAATAGTGCGGGGAAAGAACCGAGGCGGATGCTTTTAACACTCGAGGTTATGTACCGTCCGGTTACATTGAACTAAAGGTATTCAGATATTTGAGGAGTGATTCGGTCTTCCCTGTAAGATTGATGAAATGTTCCAAAGGAGGTGGTGTATTGAGAGAGGGAAGATTGAGGTGGGAAAAGACAGGAGAAAAGTTGAAGGCGGATTCATAATGCGACCGAAAGTTCTCAGATACCTGAGCAGAAGAGGTTACAAGAGAGCCATCGGGTGTCTTGAGGGCTAGTGCAGAGTGGGCTGATTGCCTTTTACGGCGGAATGACTTAAATAAGGAATTACGGTTACTTCTAGCACGAAGAAGAATTGCTCTCTGTTGTCCGTTGTTCGAATTACCTAACTCTCGGCTTACATAAGTTGCGGATTCGCTTGAACGCAACAGCATCAGCATCGAGCCCAGTACATTTTAGTCTAGTGAACGAACGCGCCCGCTCGTCATTAGGTATCGAATGGTGCAAGGGAGGATAGGCCTATGATCAAATAGAGCCTGAACTCTAGGAAAAAGCAAGTGGTCCGCTTCGTGAATTAGTCTCTCAAACAACTTATTTAATTTGTTCCGGTCAGTATCATTATTGGAAGAGACCAGCCTGTTGGTCAGGAATTTTCGTAAGAAAACCAAATTGGCCCTTTCGAAGGATCGTACTATTCTGGAAGAGGGTCTGCAAGTTGGCCAGCGGATAATATAATCAAAGGATAGCAGGAGGTAATCACTTTTATCAGTAGGACCTAGATACGCGATCATGTCGATCTGGTGGCGTTCGTTGGTAATCGCCAGATCAAGCAAAAAGGAACGTTACCCGACACGCTATCTCGTGGGAGATACTACGTGTTGGTACCACGAGTTTTCCTTGAAGAGGTTTATAAGGGGTTCACCAAACATGCTATCTCTGGAGTCGCATCTGAGCTAGTCTATACTCGGGGCGTTGAAGTTGCCCATAATAGGAAGGTGTGAGAAAGTGGGGCTCGCGAAGCTGAGTAAGAAGTGATTGACATTCCTCCTGTGCTTGGTGGGAATCGATAAACAACCCACTGCAGGAGTGAATCTCGGCTCGGGAAGATGATGTTGACCCATAGGGTCTCAATAGATTGAAGAGGAGGAAGGGAAACACGCAAAGCAGGTGAGAAGGCATCGGTAAGGAAGAGAGCCACTCCGCCCACATGGCCGCGGTTTGAGTTCTGTCTGAAGAAGATAACGCCATCTTTTTCTTCGGGCTAATACAGTTATACAGTCAAATGAAAATGATCATCAATATCTGTGTGATTTGTGGTTTTGATTGTTTCCGGTGTGTGGTTGGAAAAGGGGTGGGATGGGAGGATGTGATCGTAACAAGGTTGGGAAAACCATTAAGATGTGGACGTGTCATCACGCGTTAGCGTTGCGGGGTCATGGGAAAGGTCAAGTCTATCTCGGAGGGGTGTCACGTTGTGGCCAAGGCAGTCTGAGTGATTGTACGAATCGCTTTTGAGAACAAAGCAATGGGTTCATTAATCGAATGGCCACGGCTTCGGCTGTTGCGAAATGACGTTGATGGCCGGCTTTCGAGGGCAACTTGGCAACTTGTAGATTATTCGAAATGCGTCATCGTCAACCTGATGCCCGGTATCCGCAATACGGGCTACGATTGCACTTGAAATCGTTTTTCTTGTGCCTGAACGCAACCAGACCGGATTGTATTTCTTGATTCTTTGGGACAATTGCCTGGTCGTTCTGCCTGTGTATCTTGCCGAACATGAGCCAAGAAAAGAATAAGTGATAATGGATGAGGCATGGACAGGCAATTAATCTTTAAGTTTCACGGACAACACCGGTGGGCTCACGAAAAGGGTGCGTACTGTGGCGGCAGGAATAGTTCGGGAAATTGCTCTTTCTAACCGCCGTGTCACTAGTTCATTATTATAATCTCCCTTGAATGGGAGTCTCATATATAGTTCTTTTCTTCCTACCATCATTGTTTGCTCCCTTTAAGGTTTCTCCAATAAGTTCTTTTCAATAAAACGCTTTGGATAGTCATTACTCAGTAAGATTTTCTTGAGATTTTCTTATTCTTGATCAATACTGTCGTGCAAGCAAATTCTTCTTGCGCGTTCTGCGATGCACTGAACTTAGTTCCGTTTACGCTTAATTGGCACGAAACCTAAAAGTTTAATATACTGACCTGTCCATGTTGGTTTTCGATAAACCGATCGCCTCAAAATTCCGTCGTGAAGTCTTGTTAGGAAATGAAATGCACCTTCCGTTTCTAGTTCCGACGTAAAATTGATAGTATTGTGAGCTTTGTTGAAAAGTTCTGTTAACCTTTCCAGTGAGATTTTGTCATTCCTCAGGACAAAAATGTCGTCTACATATCGGCGCTACAGTGGTAGGGAGGCAATCGTATCACAGGGCTCCTGATTTTCCAGTTTTGCGACGAAAACATCTGCCAACAAGGGTCCAAGTGCAGAACCCATAGCTACTCAATCAGTTTGTCTGTATACATCTCCGTCGAATAAAAATTGTACATTAAATGTGCACATTAATAATAGCTCTTTCAAGTTGATTACGGGGATACCCATGTTTAGATCATTTATTGTGATGTAGTCGCATATATAGCCGATACATAGTCGATACAGGAACATTGATAAATAGTGACGTTACGTCTAGAGAATCCATCGTCAAATCTTTCGTGTTCTTTTTCTTTACAAGTTCCACGAATTCGAAGGTATCTTTCAGGCTGTAATGGGCAATATTTCGATAAACAGGTTCTAGTAATTCTGCTAGCCATCGAGCGCCGTGGTGATACGGGGACGCACTGATATCGAGTATTGGTCTCAATGGAATGCCCGGTTTATGCACTTTGGGTAGGCCGTATAGGCGAGGGATGGAGGTGCCAGTGGATCTTAGTTTCTCGTAGGTAGACTTTGAAATTAAATTCTTGTCTCGAAGATTTTTCAGAGATGAGGTGATTTGTTCTTCTGTTAATTAAGTCTTGTCCATTCCCCGTTCGTTTTTAAGAATTCTGATCGCTCTCCCAAGATGTTCTTCATTTTATTCAAACAATCAGCTCGATTAAGTAAAACGATCCCTGAGATTTTGTCTGGTCTTGCAATTGTGATATCTTCATTTTGTCTGAGGTTTCTCAGTGCCTCGTAGTACTTCTGTTCATGAGACTCCTACGAAACTGAACTGAACGGCCTTGAGCGCTTGATCCAAATTTTTGACGTGGTCAATTCTAGTCCCGTAATTACAAACTACTGTGAGTGGAAGCTGCTGAAACCGCTGCAAATCGTGTAAAAGTTCGTAAACCCGCTTAGCGAAGATATTTGAGAAGTCCTCGGGTGTTAAATTTTGAAATCAGTAATTTCATTGAGTGAGACGTTTTGCATAGAGAAAAGAACTGCACATTGCAAGCTTCCGCCATGGCCAAATCAGGTTGTTGTGGAGCTCTTCATTGTCAGAAACTGGTCTTTAGCGGTACTCAGTGTGACCGCTGCGGTTACTGGTACCACCAAGGGTGTGTCCGAATAGAACGTAACGCCTTCGAAGCTTACGTGGGAAACGACGCCTTACAGTGGCTCTGCTACATATGCTTAGCAATGGCGGAGGGGGCAGGTCGACAACCCAATCTAAAGGCAGGCAGCACCGAGGAGAAATCCAGAACTCACAGGATTCGCATTTGGGTCTGAGAAAGAGCTAGAAAGGAAAGTTAACACGCAAGAAAGGGAGCTGTCGCTTCTCAAGAAAGAGAACGACATTGCCATGGGCAGAAACAGGAACATCCTCATTCATAAATAAATATGGCTAGAATTCCAGCCATTTTGAGTGAAAACTCTAAAGATTTTCTTTCTTCCTTTTTTGATTGTTTGCGATAGTAGAATCCAGTATGCCCCTCAAATAACTCGTACTCGATGCATCTCTTTAAACCAGATTTCTGCAATGAAGCATTCGCTCTTGATTCTGAGACATACGTCATACCTAGTGCCAGTGGTGCAATTTTTTCTACAGGCGTTACTTTGGAATGTCCGACATGTAGCTAATAAAACGTTTACTTTACGTATAGTGTGCAACATTTCTATATATAAACAAGGGAGTATGTATATCTAAAATGGCTCTAGTCATACTTTCTACCCTCACGAGATTCCGTTATCACTTCGTATAAGACCACTTCTACATGACTATTGACGTTTTTCTTCTTGAATTTTCTGTATAATGCTTGTGACTTTCGATAATTTTAAACTTTATTCATCCCTAAGCATATCTGCGCTTATGTTGTCTTTCTACGGAAATCTATCATTCCCAGTGTAATATTCCATAGTCAGTTAGTCCGGGAATGAGCAACACAGTCGTGGGGTAGTGGATAATTCCGCAAGGC
>UZAN01056366.1:0-10455 GCA_900618425.1 Echinostoma caproni | reverse complement strand
AATGGAGTTCGATTGGTTGGATTCACTTGAAGTTACAACGGATTCACTTGAAGTTGAAAAGGTATAGTGATCATTCTTGAGGTATTTCATTCACATCAGTCCAGCTCGCATGGCGCTATGATGCACAAATTAGGGGCCGCTTTGTGGTCAGCTTTCAACGGCTCTGGGCAACGGAACCATCCTTTCACTCAGAACACATGGTTGACCGTATCAAATGTTGACTAAATATTCAACCAAAGGCAGTATACGTATTATGTATCAGATGATTACCAACGTCGATTCTCGCTGGTCGATTATCTGCACAGGACGCAGATTTTCAAGTCTTACTGGAGAAATGGCATCAATGAATTCCAAGCGATGCCCGACTAATCTGAGAGATTTTAACATTTAAGCATATATTGCAGGGGAATTTACAAAAATAACGACAGAGTTTACTGAGGGATCTATTCATCGTGTGTGATGATGAAATTCCATCCATTTTCTGTTAAGATTTCCTAATTTCTAAGTATGCGTTCAGTACTCAGCCTATTCTTACCTTGATTATCATCCGGAGCACTTAGGTTTGGCCAATTGCGTTTGTAAAGCATGATGTGCCCCTCCTTTTGGTCTTGTCCAGCCAAAACTTGGACGCAGGACTATTGACCCGGTCCAGTTATCAGACAGATGTTTATCTAAAACAATAATAATAATTCACGTAATCTACGTGTGATGCAGTCGGAGATAGCGTTATATTATTGTTAAAGGCGCTACTCGGTAGGTTTCTTAACCGCCGATGGTCGGATTATAAAGAACAAAGGGATTATTTTTATGGAAGCTAAGTTGCGGCTTGAAGAGCGAGCGGAAATCTACATATTGTATGATCTTCGTGCTAGGGTGGAGTTGGTAATCTGATCAGATTGAAGCAATGCACATTACGGTTTCACGGCACTAAAGCATGACATTTTTCATGGCCTATCGGGGTCTATACATCACCACACATTCCTTCCCTTTACCCTCTCGTCCCGTACTTGAAGGGAGGCTGATAAATTGGTGTTGAGGTTTGTCCATCTTGGCATCGCTTCGAGGATTAAAAATACAAAGTTTTAAGAACTCCTTTTGGACCAACGTCCATTATGATCTGATATTTTATATGATATTTGAAATGATGCTCGGCAAACGTGAACAATGGTTATCCTTCAAAAGTGAAATTCATACAATTCGGAACTCAGGTCAAATCAGTAACACATCTCGGTCATCAAGAGCGAACTTTTGCTCATCTACGAGTTCCATGCACGGCTATCAATCACGGTAACCATTTCATTTTCCTAGATTGCCACTGTTGTGCAGATTGTACTCACACTCAAATGGGATGAGTGCTATAAATTTGTCGCGTTTTGAAGCAGGAATTAGGAGGTGTCTCGTATGTTGATCAAAAATCCATCATCACATTCGGCGTTTACTCTTAAAGAGATATTGATGTTGGTCGACCAAAGGTTACGAATAACCAGCGTTGATCGATGAAATGATTTTAGCGATGTTACCCATAACGATACCCAGTTNGCATCTGCCTCAGATAGCCTGAAAGTGCTCATTCGGATTAATGTCGAAACAAAGATATGCGGACAGGGAATGCCTGCTTCTTTCCATAAGTGGATGAATATCAACTGGCATGCGTAGGTATAGTTCACGAATGTGAGTGTCGCCGAAGTTCCATTTGAAAAAAAAAATGGATAAAAGGAGCGATGACCACTTGGATGTTTTAAGAATATGGACAGGGTAAGACAGCCCTCTGTCGTCGATCCTGCTGCGGGGGCTCACCGAAACAATTAGACAAATAATTGGCTGTCCCGACGCCCAGATTTTAACCCGATCGTAAATGTCTAAGGTCTATTCGCGAATCGAGCTTAGACCTGTGGAGACGTTCATGAATTAAAGAGAATTGTCCTTCACGAGTAGAAAAGTTTTGAAATTCAAACAATCCAGAACATGACGGGAAGTGTGCCCGAGTGTTGTGTCGCAACTGTCAACGATAAGTGCGTTTATGTTGTAAGCATTTCGACGTTCTCACCAACTTCATAATGCGGGGTGAATAGGATTTGGCATTTCCAATGACAACTGTTTTAGGATGAATCAGTTTGATAGCGTCATAATAAAACGCTTTTGGGATCACTTAATCTGTTTTAAGTTACCACGGTCAACTGAATTACATTTTTAAACAGTTTTCTGTTTCCCTCACTTTCTGATGTTTAGATCGAAATGGTTTGAACTGAAACTGAGACTTGCCACAGTAAAACAAGTGGAATTAAAATTTTCCCAACCTCTTATTGAAACTGTTTATTTTTCACTGCAGATTCCATGACTCTGTGATGACCACCAATGAACGGCACTTTCGGACTGGGGAGCATTGCGTTCTTGTGTACTTTCCGGGACTCGAACCGCCAACCCCCGGGTTGGTGATCGAAACCTTGAGCTACACGGTCAACGGTCAGCACATTGAGCGAAAGGCTCAATCACTTTAAGGTACTTATGTTTGGGTTAGTAAATTCACAAACACCAGGCAGTAATAATGGTCGAAGCAGCTGCCCAACCCTCTTTTTGGCATATCATTGTGTTTAATCTGAGGGGAACCTACTAATTCCCAAGGGGTGTAACCCGCACCCTACATCTTTAACAGGTGCCTGTAAACAGCAGAACAGTTTAATCCAAATAGAATTTTTCAAAAGAGATCATGTAATCTTTTCCCTTACATTAGAGAACTTATCAATTAGAGCTGTTCTCATCGCTGTCTGTTCGAGATCCGTATTGTGTAACTGTGGTCGGTCGCTTCCGCGACTTGGATGAGCAGCTTCTTTCGCTGTTTCATGTTCATTAACCCGGCGACATCGTGTTAGTGACCTGACCTAAATTCAAATTCATTCTATTGCGTAGACTCAGTGCTGAACTGAACCACGCATAAATTGAGCTGAACTATAGAAATTATTGATTTATTTGCATCTGAATTCTCGTAAATCTGTTAGACAATTTGTTTGTGATCTGTGATCTGGAATCGATATCCGCATTATATCTAAACTGAAATAAAATATGTTTTCTAAATTATTACAACTTAAATATATCAGTATTGACCGCTTTTGTGTACGATAGAGGAAATAATCAATAAACGTGGTCTATAAAATACGACAAACACAAAAGAAGGAGAATGGTTTGTGTTAAAAAAAACCGTTGCAAACCAGATACGCTCTCATGAATGATGGACAAATACGCATTGCGACTGAAATAAAGTATTTCTCATACCAAATTTATCCTTATGCTGCGGACTAACAAGTTCTGTAAAAACATAATATGCGTTTTATTCCATGTTCACGTAAAGCAAACACAAAACGCTCCAATGTAAAGTAATTTTTCAATTATATCCTTGTGTTTCAGATCTCGGATGCTCCATAGTTATCACTTGCATTCATAAGGCATTTTCTGTTGCGAAGGGCGTAGAATGTCTAGAATAAATTTGCCGATTGAATCGAAAAGACCGATTTGGCAAACCGCATCCAGAACTAGTGACCATATGATAAATGAAACTATACAATGGACCGCATAATTTACTGGAAAAATAATCTGGTCCCTTCGATGCCAGAACCGATGATGGAATCAGGAAGACAAGTTCATGCGGATCTGATCTTCCGATGTGATATTCCGCAGGGGTATTACCGGTCATTTAAATACAGCTGTATCAGGCACAAATCTTCATGTGATCACAGTATGTTTTAACCAATAGTCTTATTTCGGTCAAAAAAATTGAAGGAAAGTAACAGGATTGCAGGACAGGACATTTTACCAATCGTCAAACAAAAAACCTTATTCAGTTTTTTATCAGTACCATTGAGATTTTAATTCAGCTATTGAGCTCAATTAAGAATTCAATATTTTCCACAGTCAAACTCAAAACAGCCCGAGACCCTCCCTGATGATACTGATGGATAGGTAGGAATAGATTACCTGAACTAACCTCATCCATGGTGACTTAATCGGTTAGGTGCCTGTATGATTCACGGTATACACAGTGGATGAGGTTACGTACAAGAAAATCTGGAGTTCTGATGCACCACATTGTCAGATTCTCCAACGGCCCTATTTGAATTGTCAGTTTCACTTCTAAAATTTCTGCTCGCTTTTCCTATTAAGCGATGGATGCTGTTCTCATTATACCCAGTTTGTGTGTTTTGGTTATCGATCAATTGCGGAAGATGCATTTCCTGCTGCACAATTAGCACAAACAAGCATTCGACAGGGCGCATAAAACGAGGAGAACAGTACATATTTCTTCCCATTGAATTCTGTCGACAAATTTCAAAAAAATATTTCTTATTGGATTTGAATATCCCAATCATACCGTATTCTGCGACATCGAACAAGTGCGTTTGGTGACCATTGGGGTTTTCCCCATTTGTGTCCATAAAAAGCTCGCCAATCAACAATAACAACCGTGTGAACAACCTCGTTCGAATTTCACGGTTGACCTTTATCATTGGTGTCAGAGTGATTATCTCATGGCTACTTCACAAACAATGATTTTTATATCCCTTTTGCAATTCAGTCACAACCAGAGCGATCAGACAGGCATGTTTCCGCCAACGGGCAAACAAATGAACCAGTGGGCCAACTCTTGCAAACAAGACTGGACCGCAAGGTTTCGGAGTGGTTGGTACAATCGACCTATGGTATGCGGTCCAGAAGCTGTGGCACGTACGCGCTTTGCTGACGTCACCTGGGAAGCTTGATTCATTACAGCTGTCCGAAAACTGTAACGTTTCGCTCCGTGGTTTGCGTCATCTCGTAGGTAAGGATCACCACGCTCACTCTTTATTCACTGGGAATGGAAAGTGAATTATATCTAGCAGAGGAATTTGAACGAGGAGGATGTATCCAAATTTGTAACGAAGGCTTGATTTCTTAGAGGGTTGTTGATTCAAGTTAACAGATTTTCAACTATCTCCCTTCGTTGTTGTTGAGCACGAAGAAATCACCCACTGCATCTGACATGACATTACCAATCATCAGTTGGTGATTCTGGTCGACCCAGTGCAAATAACTTCCGGGCGATGGGTCCGGAGATGAAAGCCCGGACGGGATGGTGAATGCACATTAATTGTGAGCTTTATTGAGAAGAAAACTCCGTACTACCAAGTGCCGAGTGTACGGATGGCTGAATTAACTGAGGGTTGCGCTTGAAGGAGGAGAGTGACGGACAGCCAGACGAAATGGGAATGACTGTCAGTGAAGATAATGGTCATGGACAATAGTTAGCACACATTTGCATGCAAAGTGACCTTGGCATCGCGATTCTTAATTTTATGCAAGTTTGCAAATTCGACTTATACTTAATTCAAATTTTGTTTGTCAAATGGAGAGGAAGATCAATAAAACAAATGAATTCAGGTGGAATATTATTCAATACATCACAGAATAAGATGCAATTAATAGATTCAATAGGAAAAAGCCTTCTGATCGTGGCCAAACAAAGGAGATCCTACGGATTACCAATATCGACTTCCTTCGAAAATGACCTTGCAAATTTCCCTGAGAAACTTCTCCAAGCACAGCAGTTGTATTCTTATGATGCTCTCTTCTTGAATGTAAATGACATTAGCTACAAGAAGCACTACTAATTGAACAGACATAAAAGAATCGATAATTGTGCCGAGAAAATAATCAAAACTAGCATCAAAGAAATGAACATATTGAATATCGTTTATATGGTGATTGTGAAAAGTTCAGCAGCCTCGGTGAGAATCGAGCCCACGCATGGACGCCACGCACGCTCTACCAGTTACGAGGCCACTCCGATAGGATTGATCTTTTCACATTCAAATTAACCATCCAACTTACAGAGGTATATGGCACTATGTTAGTGCCATGTAAGCTGACTGCCCCGACAGGTTTTCCTTAGAATTCACCGAATGAGCTTCTAAGGCAAGGTTAATTGCTCAAATTGTTGTTTGGCAGACTTGATTTCATTTTGACTGTGTGTCAAACAACAATTTGAACAATATTGAACTTCATTATAACCATTCAGTAATGGGAAGAAATAATACTTATTCGCGGTTCAAGTGTATAGCAAACTAAGAATTGATAAACTGAGTATTATGTGATCACTTCTCATTGGGTAAACAATGAGTGATAATCGTTGATTGATATCAAATAGAAACCATACCGCTCTTCACTTTTCTCCTCGTTACACGTTTACCTTAGACTTCCGTAAGGAAATGCTGTTCAGGAAATGCGGTTTACCGCCGGTATATGATGTTCTAATGATTAATTCCTTTCCACAGAGCATCATTTTGTCTACCCAAATGTTTTACTGTTTACATAACGAATAATTGCATAATCAACACGATGTCCTATACTTTTTTGTTTATGCTAATCCAATTTTGAAGTTCAAGCCCCACATTCTATGCTTTGCCAATACCTTCAGAATAGTGTATATAAAATTCAAAGCGGTTCAACATTGAAAACTTGTATGCAATATGAAAGTTTATTTTTCTCTCTATTTTCTTTCAGTATATATGGGGAATTCAATATTCATTTAGCTCACCAAAGTCAAAGTCAAAGTTTTTTTATAGGCGATTTAACATGCTCCATAGGATTTTTACAGAATCTTTAAATACCTTCACAAAGAGAAAATAACAATGATAATAATGTGAATGATCACTCGCGGATGTTGAAATTTTAAGTATTCCAATGCTTTATCAAGTTGCTATTTAAATAGTTTAACTGTAGGAGCACATACTGCATAAGATGGAANTGACTGCAAACGAGGGATGCCGGCAATCATGGTGGCTGTTTTGAGTCTTCATCTTCTGGGTTCTTCATCATTTTCTTGTATTCAGATTCCATCTTTTCCGTAATCCTCATTGTACGCTCTTATGGGGATCACGATCACACAGTTCAAGAATTGATTTTGCCCTTCAGAATTCTTGACAGAACTCTGCAAATTTAGTAGTTCCAATCAAATTTCTTTTCCGACGGCCCATCAGGCAAGGGGTGTGCTTTTCCTTCGATCTTTTGGCAAAATGCTTGCAAGCATTATAGAGGTCAGGTTTCAACCTTCATTTACGAATGTTCCAACAGTCCAATAATTAAAAATGTATTTATGAAGCTGTACACTGTGAACGAACTGCACAAAATGCTTTCCATCGCACTTTTATTAACTTCTAATTTCAATCCTCCGCTAGTTTGTGCAAAATCTGGCCATTAATCATTAATTCCCTGGGGTGAATGAGTCTTTTCAATGGATCACAATGACTCTTAAAAGTTTCTAATTCACGTTTTACATTTCATTCGGCCGATCCACCCTCCTGGATTATAAGCAGCAAAGATAGACTCAGGATACATTGCAATAAACATATCAAACTGGTCTCTCCATGTCTTTATTCTTTATACCTCACTCCAAGGTGTACTTATTCATAAAAGGCCAAATCTGCGTTGTACATATTCAACTAATACTTTCATTGTTTCCTTGTACCACTGTTAAGCATTTTGTCAACTACACCTGTCAATGCCGAAAGTATGTATGCAATCCATTTGGCATCAAAGGAGCGGTGTTATCTAAGGGAACCGAGGCCTCAATGGAATTTACTCACTGGACTACTGAGAGCCTCAACTGAATTCACTTGTGTGATGAATCATGACAACACTTACGCCTGATGTGGGTAATGGAGGATTTGGTTAAATTTCAAATGGGAATTCGTCGTGTATTTAGCAAATGAAGCGTGAAGTGAAAAACTCTGAAGCACTGGACAGCTGTTTCGACTTGGTTGGGTCTCATCAGCAGTGCGAATCCATCGACCGGACTGGGGATTGAACCCGGGACTTCATTGGCAGAACGCAAGCTACCCACTACGCCACCGGGTAGCTGATCAGACCCTAGAGGCTAGTGTTGAGTTGAGCAGGGTCCGTGGCCCTCAACAAACTTTCAAAGATGGGTTGTGCTATATGGTGTAAATGGAAAATGAAAAACCGCTTCATTTGCTATATACACGACGAATTCCCATTTGAAACTTACGTCTCAGTATGGTGACTGATTTATCGATCTATTTTGACGTGCCTCGCTTCCCTGCGCTGCCTAGTGAAGTCAGTTACCGCCGGGCTAGTTCATTTTCATCTAAAGCTCACTCGATCGAAGGTCAAGGACATGGCATTCATTGGGGGAGGGGGCGAACGGTCAAACACCATCCCAATGAAACTCAAACTGGCTCGGTTACTTAAAAAGAAAGTACTTTTGTCTGTTTATGAAGAAATCGTATCATTCCGATTGATAGTCCAGGTCTAAACAGTGAGTTGCCACGACAGAAGTCCCAATCACTGTGGTGTTCTCCAAAGAATGGGAGTGACTGGACTAAATTGAAGTTAAAGCGATTTTATTTGAAGTTGAAGGAGTATAGTAACTACTACAGACAATGCAATTTTCACTTGATGCCACCTTTGGGAAAATCATTTATCCACACCAGAAAATATGCTCAGTTGCTTATGAAGATCCGAAGAACTAAAGAGAAGCAAATGTTCAAGTTGGTATCATACCCTGATCAAGGCCACTTCATAAGGCCAGTAATGAGGAGGTCTAACCTTCGAAAGGTCATTCGAACGGGACGTTGTGGGAGATCCGAATGTGTGCGCGCCGAGATCAGATTGCTAAGTGAGCGATTGAAATGATGAGTTGTTAAAACTCTGGTGTTCATAGCCCTCGTTTAACCCTCTGATGCTCCATTGCATTCATATTTATGTTTTTCCTAGAAACCTGTCATCCATTGAGGAAGTAATTGATCTTCAGAGAACTACACTTTTGATTTCCCTGTTGAGTTATTCGGGAATAACTGCTGTCTTCTCTTATTGATCACTGTCCTGTGTAAACTATACATCGACGCTTTTGCCTTTAAGAATCCGAAAAATTCTTCACTCTTACGAGATCAATAAATCAGGTTCTGGCTAGTGTCAATCATTTTTACGCTAAGGATGGTGTTTCTTGGTACTTGTTCCTTCTCTCGATCGTATTATACACAAAATATCTTGGATCAGACATTATGTAAACTATCATAGTTCTATTCCGATATGATGCAGACGAAATCTATTCCGATTTATTGCCGATGAAATCAAATGTATTTTTTTGATTGACATTCCGGATGGCAAACTTGCCACGGTGGTCACTTTGCCCTCTAATGTAAGTAACCAAGATATTCACAAAATCAACGTGCCTGGAAACTGGATATCCAGAAGCTCTTTGGGGTTGCTGCAGGAGCGTCCTTTTTGTAAAACCAAAGTACCTTACAGTTGGAATGAAAGCCGTTAACTCTGAACTGTCTTGCAAAGGCAATATGCTTTCGAATATATTGAGCAAACAACTCAGGAATGTAATGATAACCATTGATTTCTTAACAGAATTCCATTGGTTATACTCTTCTAAATCAGAGCATAGATTAGCGATGAGGATAACAGTTGACTTATTTATATGACGCAAGTGACGCTCGTATAGCCACCAGGCTCCTGATAGATCGGTTGAACGAATACTATCCAGCTCGACTCAGTCGAGTATCAGCCACTGTAAATGTTTACCATACACTTGACGGAAACGAGTCATATGGTTGAAACGGGGGTGTGAACGCACAAAACCCAACGAATCACTAAAGTTTGGTGGATGGTGTCTATTTATTTGAAAATCGGTTCCAGTCAAGTACACTCTTGTGAGACATCTCCTGAGTGCCTAACTGCATCCATCTGTATGGTGAACATTCCACAATCGGATCCACTTTGGGTTGCTTTGAATCTCCAACAAATTCATTTCGGTATTTAACCTTACGATGCTTAATCCACATTATTATAGAAGTGGTGGTGCAGTGCTTTAGTCTTTGTCACCGGTGTGCCATGGACCCTGTGGTTCGAGCCCCGTCACCGCCACCCAAATTTGGTGGTAGGCAGCTGTGCTGTCGCCTGACTTATCGGGGCCTTATGTGCTTCGCCACTTCAAGTCCCGAGGCTTAGGTTGCCGGTTGCCATTTCTGGACAGTAGGTCTTCGTGACTATGGGGTCCGCCCCGACTGCTGTTCATCACACACTGGTGTGTAATAAAAACACAATAAAAAGATTTTGAAAGAAGATATTACCCTTATTTTCATTGAATCATTGTGACCAATCCAAACATTCCTAGCAATATGAACACAACGTTAAAATACTGGAACACATTTTATTATATATTTGGACGACTTACAACGATCCTATTTTATTAGTTCCAATCAGTTTTTATTATAAAACATATTTAGTTCCGTTCCTGAATTTTAGATATGAATGCCTCAAGAATACATTGCAATTAAACATAAGTCGAAAAAGTCAATCAATATAATGGTTCGAAGTTGACAAAGTATCAGCATATTTAGTTCCGAGAAAATCGAACGCACTCACTTGCTTTGTCACAGACAATAGATTTGATGCTTC
>UZAN01056365.1:2382-12782 GCA_900618425.1 Echinostoma caproni | reverse complement strand
CACCGGCTTACGGACCGGCTACGTTTGCTTTTACATACTGGAAATATAATTACTATTCAATTCACTACTTGTCTACTTATTAACTCATACGAGATTCAACAGTCGCTTGTTCGGATTACGTTCTCAATTTGATTACTGAGTCCGTTTGTTACTGAAGATAGGTTAACAGAATTCAGATTTTCTTCGAAGTAATCTCTTTGAGCAGCGGAGTTGATCCGTTTGAACGACCGCAAGGCTCGTGGTGCTGACTTATAAAATGGCCAATGAGCGATGAAGCAAAAGATCAGGAGAGAGTGGTTTTTCTTGCGAAGTAGGTAGAGTGTAGACCTAGTCGATTTGGTGCCGATTGCTTGTTATCACCAAATCGAGTAGGGAAGGGGATTGGCTCGGACGGAATTTGGTGGAAGAGTATATATGTTGGTGCCATGATCCGTCAGTAATAAGGTCTAGAATGGGCTGACCAAAGAGGATGTCACTGGAGTTAGCCCTGACCTAGTCAATGGCCGTAGCGTTAAAGCCGCCGATATAAGGACGTGTGTAGAGGGGTAGCAGGATCGAAGATAGCGAAGTTGGTTTAGAAGGGCCTGTGCCTGTGTCTGGTTGCTGGTTGGGGGCGATAAATGGCACCTAATAACGTGAGATCTCTGTTAAAGAGAGATATTTGTGCCCATAGAGTGTCTGTCATGGGGATGGGATCCTGGGGTACTAAGACGGCTGGAGGAAGGGACTAGCTCAAGTAGATAGCTACTCCACCGGCGCGGCCACGGTTTGAGTCGCTCCCCAAAATTTTATAGCCATCTATTTTGACTTCCCCGTCTAAGATATCTGGAGTTAGCCATGTCTCCGTTAGAGTTATAATATGTGGCTGAAAATCTTTAATCTTTTGTCTGAGTTTAAGTATCTTGTTACCAAGGCTTAAACAGTTGGTGTACATGCATTTTAGCACTTGTTCACCGGAAATTTCAAGAGACTTAGGATAAGAGGGGCATCCTAAGCCTGGGTTACCACTGGAGTTACGTTCTGCAGCGGCTCCTTCCCCTTGATCACTATTTGGGGTTCCGGCTCCTGCGCACGTTTCGGCTTCCTGTGGTCCGAGTACGGTGGAGTTCCTGGGGATTTCGCCTGCTTTATCTGCTTCACGCTAGGTGGATGAGGCGCTAGCTGTTCTGGGGGTCGGGCACCCTGCCTGTTTTAGGAAAAGGAGACGCAGCGGCTTTTCGGTGATTTGTGAGTTTTAGGGACATCAGTGGGGGTGATTGTTGAGGCCAGTCGCTTGTGTTTTTGTAGAAAAATGGCAGGTCCTCTAGGAAGAGTGGGGAACTGGGGTCGTTGTTTAGGGGAATTTGCTCTTAGAGAAGGAACAGCTTGAGGAATGGGAAGCGGTGGTGGACTCCCTAGGCTTCCCCTTTTCGCCGGTTGCACCTTCACCTGTTTAGTGCACCTCCTGCTTGCAAACTTTTGCTGAGTTTGTCTGCTGTTTACGCAAACGGGTTTTGTTTGCTCATTATTCGGCCTAGAAAACAGTTCGAGAAAGCTCTGGTCAGCAGTGAGAGTAGGCTCATCATCATTCCCAATGCAGAAGCTTGTATTTGGGGAGCTGTAGTCCAGCGGGACAGAGGATATTTCGAAGATGGGTCTGTGGGAGGGCAGATGGTCATCAGGAATAGGAAGGCGCATGAGATTGACCACAGCCTTCTTCAAAAGTTTACTGTCTCTGCCATCCCTTGGGGGAAGATGGTGGCAGTCTTGTGTGGATGGGCTTGTCTTGTGCCACTCCCCTCACCAGTTTGTCATTGGACTGGATTTTCTGTATTTGTGCAATACAGTCCATAACCACTGATGAGTGATCAAATCCCACAAATAGTCCCAGCACCCGTTTCTTATGTTTTGAGACTAGCCATGTGGAGTTGCAGGGGTTAAGTATTTTCGGGGAGATGAAGTTTCCAAGGAAGGATTTTGCCTTCTGGGCAGGGGTCTGGTCCTTGGAAAAACGGCCCCATAGTATTACCCTCCTTGCGCAAGTTTCTTCGATAGTCAGCTTTTTGGCTGTATCTAAGATATCTTGATTGGATATCTTAATCACCTGCGAGGCGGCCTTGGTTGTTTGGAGCTCATTCCGGATGAACAACCTAAGCTCCGAGAGTTGTTGTTCGAGCCGTGATATGTGAGCCTTCATTTCTGCTATCTCCTCCGCGTGTGGTTTTGCTGCTCGTTCTTTTGCGGATGGGAGTTCTCTATAATGGTTTTGTTAAGACATGCTAAGGGTGTCAACGTGTGTCTCTGAAGGACTATACCACATGGGGAGAGTACTCTCATCCGAATCTTCAGAGCTACGTCGGTTACAGAGTAGACTAGATGGCATTGGGTAAGGAGATGGAACAATCTGGTTGTGTTAATGCGAGAAACTTAGGTATCTAAGTTTCCTTTTAAGGAATGAATAGAGCAAATGTGTAAAGGTGCACAAAAACGAGTGATATATCCCAATGGATATGTCTAATAACTNGCCTGGGTTGTTTGGAGCTCATTCCGAATGAGCAACCTAAGCTCCGAGAGCTGTTGTTCGAGCCGTGAAATGTGGGACTTCATTTCTGCTATCTCCTCCGCGTGTGATTTTGCTACTCGTTCTTGTGTGGATGGAGGGTTCTCTATAATGGTTTCGTTAAGACACATGCCGAGGGTATCAACGTCTATTTCTGATGGACTATACCGCATGGGGAGAGTACTTTCATCTGACTCTTCAGAGCTATGTAGGTTACAGAGTAGAGTAGATGGCATTGAATAAGAGATGGAATACTTTCTGTTGATGCGAGAAACTTAGGTATCTAAGTTCCCTTTTACGGAATGAATAAAGCAAACGTGTAAAGGTGCACAAGAACGAGTGATATATCCCAGTGGATATGTCTAATAACTTTTCAAGGAGAGCACGTCAAAAATTTCAACTTGGCGCCAACTCACCCAAGCTAGCCGTAGCTCAAATTTGTATTTTGCTGCCCACTGCAATTTAACATAAATGTTTCGTTCTTTTGTATACTTTTGTCGAGCTCTGTGACTATGGCATCGTGCAAACCTATTCCATTCTCTATATCCACGTTGTAGCGAGCGTTTCACTGCAGGTGTCCACCACTGGGGCCGATTTCTATTTTTCGTTACAGTTAGCGCGGCAAACTCGTCCATAAGCTCGACTGTACCGCGCTTTATGGTTTGCCATCTCTCTTCTACGTTAAGATTGGCCACAGTAGATACCCAATCGCGTTCATGTACCTATCTGATTAGCTCGTCCTGGTCAATGCCTCCATAGTTCCTGGTCCACTTGGTTCTTATGGGTCTCTTCAGGAGCCGGAGTTCAAGTGTGGTCACTTTTTCCTAGAGTTGGGTCTATGTTGATCCCGCAAACATCATGCTCACTCATGGTAAAGACGAGATCAAGAAGGAATGATTGATGACACATGTGAAATCTGGTGGGTTGCAGCACGTGCTGCCACACTGCACACATTTGGGATCAATCAAGGAGGGATTCATTGAACGTCTGCAGGCCCATTGCTTGCTGGCCAGTTTATGTTGGGGGTGTTAAAGTTCCCCAATATTAACACTTCAGGAAAATCACGCTTCACCCTTGCCAAAAAGTTTAAAAGCTCACTGTCCTCATCCGCAGTTTCTTCTGGGCTAAGACAGACACAAGCTACTGCCAGTTTCCTGTTCCCTATAATCAGAGAACATACGACGGCCTGGATGCTATCAACGTATGGAGAATATGGTAGCTTCCATTGAACGTAGTTGGACTGTATCATTAGGAGAACGCTCCGCCCCCGCCCTGTCGGCCATTCGATCTATTTACGTGGTAGGCGAAGCGGTCATTTTACGGTAGACAGTTCATAGGCTCCACTGAGGTTAGCCAAGTTTCAGATATTGCCATGATGTCTGTCCTTTGGTATCGATCTGCCAATTCCCCCACCTGTTTCCAAGGCTATAGACGTTAGTGAACCATAGGGTTAGGTTACCAGTTTGATAATTTGCCTAGTTCAAAATCCCAATCAAGGGGTTAGAGCGTTTTTTGCCACATGTACATCGTTATTTGGGTCTCTGGTTTGTGCATTAGGCTTCACACAGGTAAAGGTCACCCTCAGTTTATTGCACTTATGCATTTCGCGTGACAGTGAGGGCGACGGACTAACTCGTTTAGAACTTTTTGAGCCGGTTTCCCGCGGGGAAATGTTTAACTCTAGTATTACAGCGCTCAGCTTTCGCTGACTTTTCAACAATTGTAGACCCCCTTGGTGAATAGGTGCCCGAATCCGTCTGATACTGATCATTTTTTTGGTTTTGCGAGTTCATTCGTATTGAGTGAGAACTTTCTGAGGCCCTGTGGCTGCATGCAGTGCTATTGCTCTGCAATTTTTCAATCCTTACAATAGGCCTCGCAGTGCTTGTGTGATAAGTTTTGGGGAATATATACGGAGACTTCGTAGAAACATTCGGCTCAACGATTGTCCTGTTATCGGATGCAATCCTGGCTTTCTCTGCGGCAGCCAGTAATAGGTCTCATGGTGGAGCCAGCAAACTCTACTAGCACCGGTCTAGGCTTAGTTCTTTCGGCATTCCCCTTCCATTTTCCTTACCGAAAAATCCTTTTCATGTTTGTTTCTCCATGTATGTCAGCGATCAGTAGTATTGCGAGAAGATGGACGAAAAGGGTAGGACAGGTCACAGGGCTTGTAGCGGAGCCAGGAGCAGTCTAGTTTCCTTTACTAATGAGCTTGGGAGCATCACGGTGCTGTGACAATTTAAGTTGATGATAACCTAATGTTTAATCACGTCAGTTAAGGTTATAATGATAATGTAGCTAAATGGCCTGTCTATACAATACAAATATGCGGCAAAAACCGAGACGGTTAAAAGTAGTTAGTTAGTAATTAATTCAAATGTCCTATTCAAACGGTTTGAGAAATTGAGATTTTATACCTTTTGAGTTAAACCGACGAGTAGTACACAAGGACACCAAAGAATAGACGAATACTACTAAGCACTACAATAAACGTTACAATAATCTAACGAAAATGGACTTGACACTTAGGAATGACTAAGAATAATCGAAAATGACAAAACATGTCCAGTATTGAAACAGCGCGCGCTCGAGAGGTTAAGTTGCTACTTGATATCTGAACCTTCATGGTTTTGATAAGTATGCAATGGCTATGTAACCATGTCCTGATGGTCCTCAAGTACACAGGACTGGTTTGCAAACTGAACATGTCCTGCTGCTAGTCACACCAGCGTTGTGTGAAGTTGTGGTGTCTCACTTTTCTATCTAATTTTATGTGACGTTATTGTACAGCTTGTTTCAATACGCACAATTAGTTATACAACAATACAATCTCTGTTCGTGACTACGCACGTGTTGCCGAAGCATCACGCATACATCATCAATTATGGTCAAGCGGTCCGTTAACTGTAAGAGCAATCGTTTTCAGCTCCATCGAGCATTATCAACCGGAGCCAAACATCCCGGGACGAGGATCTATCAAATAACCATATAACCTTTCTGTCCTTCCGTTCATGTACCTTTCATGTCATTATTACTCGTATATTTTGTATCTAGTAAATTTGTGAATTTTAGTGAGAGCAGATTAAAAATGAGCAGAAAAGTGTGCTCGCCTGAACATCGCGCCCTTAGAGAGCAATTCAGATTGAGGTTGGCACTAACATGTAGGAAACCGGAGGTATTCGTACCTCTATACGATGCAAATGTTCGACTGTATTTAGAATATTGTACACAGGCCTGGGCTCCCTTCTTCAAAATGGCCTCTGCTTGTCTCGAGGGGGTCTAACGATTGGCCACAAGGATGATCGAAGAACAGCGACGGAAGCCACATGGGCAGAGACTGCAGCATCTGGAGTATTATACTTGGGAAGATGAAGACTACAGGATGACTTGATAGAAACATTTGAAATTATGAATGGAATATCAAGAACGGATCCACATAAGCGTATAACGTGAGCAATACCTATTACGACTTACATCACGAGATGCCGTATCTCGATATTTGTTTTGTATGCTCAAGGATTGTTTATGATTGATGCAACAATTTTGAACGTTAGGATGCTACACCGGTTTTCTCCGACAATTTTTCACTTCCAGAGATCAGGTCATACGAAACGCACATTGGTTGCCTCGAGGTTCAACGATAATTTTGGCACCCTCTCGCACGATCGTGGTCCCTTTGGATCTCAAGAGTTTGTTGGAGACGATTTACGTTTCTACGGTTGCATACATGAACAACAGGTGGTCCACTTCGTTCATTCTGGCACGCCAACGATCACGGACGCTGAAAACGACGAGAGCCACCTAATACCATGATACAACTAACGATTCGGATGGTGTGAATCATCCAATGACCGATTGAGAATACGTCACTATGGTTCCCATGCTGACATCCGATGCAACGAATTTGGTTGATGTTCGACTGACGCAAAACAGTCCACACATACCAACGATTCTGCCAGTCCATATCTTGCAGCACAGCCACACGCTAACGATTGCCTGCTCTTCAAACTCGTTCCTAAATCGGAAGCTTTTGCTTGCTTTCTAGCGGGGGGCTGCTGTAGCGACCATGATTGTATGAAGAAAAGGAGCAATCCACGAGGACGTTTTCCGTTCATATTTTCTTCACAATCAACTCTGACTCCAACTGTGATATTTCTTTGTTTTACCGAGCACGGTTTTCCGCTCCGACGTATATATAAGCTGGGTCCTGTTCAAACCCACGCTACACGTGTGACACGCTTGCGCTCTGCTACTGCATTTATTGCTTGCATTGTTTAGCGTCACCTTGGCACGTTTCGGTACTATCTAGTGCCACGATTCGCCAATAAACGTTTACGACTCCCACGAGTGTTTTTGTCTACTTCGGGCAACGAGGCACTAGGAGGTCGCGCGCAAATTGAGACTCGTAAGAAGACATACCGGCAGGCCGTCAACTCTGGTAAGCTTTCGGCGGAAAGGGACTTCCCCGGAGTTGGGAGGGAGCTTTCAGTTCCCGTTATGACCAGCACGGACCAGAAGTTCCAGGAGCTAGCCGCCTTCTCGTGGCACATTGCGGGTCGACCCTAAGTGTATGGGCTGGGCTAAGAGCTAGTCTCCTGACAGGCTTCGGCCTGTTGCCTGGGGTGGTGACATCCTAGACGAGGCCCTACTGGTTTGATGGCGACCGGGTCTCTAGTTGTGCGGACGGTTGGTGTGGTGCACCATCGTCAGGATCCCGCCCTTCTAATATACTTGGAGGGAAAAGCACAGCCGTGGGCGAAGGCCCTAATATCGGTCAGTGGACTGATACTGTTTGGGTGGATTCTGTTCCCAGTGACTAGGAGCTGCCTTTTGGGTAGCGTTGAGATCAAAGCGTCTTGTGACCGGTGGAGTAGGAGATCTATTCTACAACTTTGCTTACTGGTTTACCGTGCCTGGTATAATGCCCGCCTTGTTGTCCCTTTCTTTCGGCGGGCCCAGGTGAAATGGTATGACTCGGCGACTTTCGCTGTTATTCCCATCTGGCGGGACGTGTGTCTTGCTAACTCAACCGGGGGAGAACGATAAGCACCGTATCAAAGTGTACCCGGCAATGACGCACGTTGGAACTTGGACAGCATGAAGGGTGGAAGGCCATCATTCGGTCCGTTGACAGGATGTCTGGTTGAAGGTGTCCGTTTTCATGCCCAAAGCGTCGCTGGATGTTGCCCCTCAGACTGAGTGGTGCGACCACATGCTGTACTGCATAAAGAGCCCTTGTTTGCGGGTTCGCAGTAGCCGATTTACGGTGTTTGTGCCGATGGGTTTTAGCGCGTGGTCCCTTTCTGAAAATACGAGTAAAACTATCAAACTGAAGAAATCGCGTACAAGACTAGCGGTGCTTTCATACGCCTTCAGCAAAAGTATAGGTAGTGTATGGAATAAGTTGCCGCAGAGGCCGATGGAGCTAGGAAGCGTAAATGCTTTCACGAAGAGGCTCGAGAGGCGATGGTTGGAACTATTTCACAAACTAGAAGCGTAGGATTAGGTCCCGAATCAATTTTCGGTTTTTTCTTTCACTATACCCCAACAAAGGACCGCTTCCAATGTGAGGTCCAATAGCCGATAAGATCGTTGCTGATCCTGAGAATCCGACGGGCATTCTTTGTGTATTGTCGACTTGCAGAACAACAATTACATCCACTCAGGTCAGTCGTGACGACCTTCCTAGCTAATCAATTATCGTTCAACCAATTTACGATCGAGTTGAACACAAATCTTGTGGGTTATACAGACGTATTTTATTTAATGTGATACATCAATCGCAGTTGTACGAGCTACCATAATTCGTATACGTATCGGAATCAGCGCAGTAATGGTCCAAACCAGAAATGAGACTGGAAAAAAGCAGAACACAACAATCAACAAAGGAATCGAACTGTGATCAGCATAAAATCGGATTGTACAAGGACATTGTGTTCAATAAAACAAAGGAGTTCATAGTTCATGAGCAATCACCATATATCGTCAATTCACTTAAAATGGCAGAGGTAATAAAAAACAATGGTCTTAACAATATCCGAACGTCAAAAGTGTAAGCACAGAAGGACACTTAAAAATGTCTCATAATGACGGAGCTTAAAGATTTGAGAAAAACAAAATTATCCGAGTAATCTAGGACACTAAAACTTTGCGTCAATGAATGCGTCTCTGTGAAGCTCCGGTAGTTTCCTTTTTAGGCGCTTAAAAATATTTGATGCTGACAGTTGAATTAGAAGATTATCTAGCTTGGACTAAATAAAACAAAACTACATATTTAATTTGTGTTGTTGACTGTTTATCTCATTGTGACTGATTGTTTGACAATACAATTGTATCAGGCATTTATTCCGGTTGTTAACACATTTCGGGATTTAAGTAATATCTTAGTTTTAATAAAGTTCACTCCAAAACGAATAAAAAGTCGGGACAACAGTATTCAGCATAGATGGAGGCACACCTGTTTTGTAGCGTAGTAAAGTAAATACGGAGTTCAAGCCCCACGTGACACTAAGGCACCTAACGAGGTTGACTTTTGGTGAGCATACAGCTTCTGTTCCGGACCCCGGCATTGCCGAAGGATCCTTCTGTTATCATCTGATAACAAGAGTAAGGATTCCTCGAACCGATACCTCGACTACTTGGTACCAAGAGCGGAGGTTGGCGCATGGACCCTCAAACTAACGCCTCGCCATGAACATGGACATCGTTTATGCTTCCAAATAGAAGCATCTCTTTATTAAACATGACATAAAATTACTGATTATGGTCTAACAGCAATGAACACTAATGATATGCTTTACATAATTTGGTTTCACACATTCTTAGAACAGCATCTAGGTGGACGTGATTTATTTACTCCACTAGCTTGTAGTTCATTCAGTCACGTTATCTCATTTATATGAATTCAAACTCGTGTATACGTGGCGTTAAATAACTGAGAGAAAAAACGGCATCATTGATAACAGTTTGCTTTTCTCCAACCACTTACGTTTTCCTGTCGCGGTTCGGTTTCGATTGATGTTTTGGATACTCATCTGGTCGGTGAAAAACTAAATCAAAGGGCTCACAGCTGCGAGGAACTATCGGAATACAGTTACAGAGAACGAGCGAGCCATATTTGTAAAGATGGAAAGTTGATGTACAGTAGCCAATGTCTACGACAAACAGCAATACCACTTAGTGTTCCAGATCAATCATAAGGTTGTTCAAAATTCAGCAACAGTCAGGATTTTTACAACCACATCCCGGTTTCAATTCTGACTACCTCCAACCGGCAAGCATCAAACGCCTAGGAAATCTGTCTGGTGACACGCGTAAAAGATGCTTCAGGTATCATAATCTGCAGCTAATACACTTTCAGTGGGTGTACTTACGACTGTACCGCTTGAAAACGCATCTCAGAATTGTTGGTTGTTTCATCGTGTACACACTAACACTACCGATATTCCACCATAACCACTGACGCACCACCGGTAATTGTACAGCATTGACCGAAAATTTCACTCCTGATATTGATCATCTTACATTCCACGGTATTCGATTCCCACGTGAGAGAACTGTTACATTTCAGTTTTACAGAATCATAAACACAATACTCCTTTCGAAGTCGTCTCATCACGACGAGACTGCACCTTGACGCGGTGTGATGGCTTGCGTGCCTCCATGACCCTGCGAGCTACACAGGATGGCTTTTCACAGCCGGAGATCCAATCATGCCTGAAAGGTCAACAATTAGAGGCCAGAAGAAGCTCAGTCTCAGAAGCCAGCTGCGTGGGCACCCCCTGGCTTCTTTCTTCTATCCATACCCGCCCCTGGAGAGGGCACTCTAGCAAATAAACACGGTGAGGGGCAGTTTATC
>UZAN01056364.1:0-13675 GCA_900618425.1 Echinostoma caproni | reverse complement strand
GCTGTATGACATCCCCGGTTGGCCTACTTACAATTTTAGCATCGTCAGCAAATAGGAAGCACGGCGACTGTAGCCTTTGAGCTAGATCGTTAACAAAGATTACGAAAAGAAAAGGCCCAAGAACCGATACCTGTGTATCCCACTACAGGGCAAGGCGGAGGTAGATCTGGACGCTTCTTCTTTCACGTAGAAGTCTCTTCCACATAGACAGTCTCCTATCCAGTCTATCACCCCGGGAGCAACTCGCAGGTTCCTAACTTAATTATAATTAGCCGATGGTTGACTGAGTCAAAGGCTTTCTGGAAATCCAGATAGCAGACTACAACAGGGTCACCGCGGTCTAGCCTGAGAGTAACCTCGTCTTGGAAGGACAGCAAGTTCGTCAGGCAAGGCTTGCCTTTGACGAACCCGTGCTGCTGTGGTGCTACTAGGCGATGCTGGGTTAGGTGGCTAACAATGGCATTTCTTATACTCTTCCCCATCACTTTCAGTATGATGCACAGGAGACTTACCAGTCGGAAATTTCCGGGTATCTCCCGTCGTCCGGCTTTGAAAACTTATAAACTCGGCCGTCTTCCATTCTTTTGAAATAACAGACTGATTTAGGCTGAGGTTAAAGAGTGCTGCTACTGGTGGTGCCAGGATGTCCGCCAGGGGTTGGATGATTGCTGGATGTGGCTCATCGGGACCAGCCGGCTTGTGTTTTTAGAGTTTTATGAGTTCTACAGCTACCTCAACACTGGTGATTTACGGTTGAGATATTTTCTGTACAAGGTGTGGGGGCAAGGTGTCCGGTTGGTGGCCGTCGTCTTCTAAGTAAACGGATTTAAAGTAGTTTACTAGACCCTTGGCCTTTTCACCAGCTGTTATGGCCAGGGTGCCCGGGGAGAGTTCAATACTACCTACCGACTCCCTAAGCTTGACCTTAGACTGTACGTAGTTGAAGTAAGCTTTAGGACATGCTTTGGCACGTCTTGCATGCGCTACTACCCAATTCAGTGATGTGTTTGCAGCTGGCAGCATCATCCCGGGCTTTCCTGTAAGCCAAGGATCGCCTGTGCCCCTGGTTAGCCTGAAACAGTTTCCAGGTCATATGTTTCCGGGCCTGGGTTCTAACCAAGACTCTCCCCCACTATGGGAGATGCACGCTCCTCCTTATCCTCCTCAGTGGGGCGAATTCGTCCGTCAATTGTTTCAGGTTGGCTTTAATCTGGTGTCATAGACCTTCTACTGAGGTTCCAGCTTTCTCCCAGTTCAAAGTCCCAGATTGCTCTTGAAGAACCGGTACGTCTAACCTCCTAAAGTTTCTCCGCCACTTGTCAGGCGGCTTTGCAGCGTCAATTGGCACTGTTAAACGCAAAGTGCCGTGGTCGCTTTTCCCTAGGGGGTTTGGTACACGTGCTGGATCAAGCTCTTCTCTATCAAGTTCATTAGATTGTCCCCAAATATCCCTCTTGTCAATACCCCCCTGGCCCAATCAACTTCCGGGAAATTGAAGTCCCCAGTATCAGCACCCTATCGTTCTTCGTTACCACTTCTTGCATGTATCGTAGGCGTTGAGTACTTTCACCTTGCCCCGCTGATGGGNGATGGGTTCCGATAAATACATACTATCGTGAGCTTATCTCCTCCAGTAGTAAAGTGTGCTGAGACGGCCTGGATATAGCCCAAGGAGAATGCTTCCCTTTGTAGTTGCACCAGGTGTGAGACCACGAGGAGCATGAATCCCCCACCACTTCTTACCCCTCCCCTGTCGGCTCTGTAGGTGGCAAAACCTACTGGTTTAAGGTGTTTGTCGTTTGCCCAGTCCTTCAACCATGTCTCCGTTAGGGCAATGCAATTCAATCCAGTAGCTTCTACCTCCGATTCTTTTCCATTGTTTCCGATACTGCATACGTTGCGATACAGTATGCTGGGGCAACTAGACCCTATTTTTGAGCGGGATTTATCTAAGAGAGGGTTTGTGCACTCGAGCGTGAAGCTCGAGCGTTCACCTCGTTATTTTGTTTGTCGTCCCGCGGGAGTTCACAGTTGTCGCCCCTGCTAATTATGCCCTTCTCGACCACTGTATTCAACGGTGTGGTGCAGCCTACCGTTGGACGATCGGGCTTAGGTCGTTCATTGGCAAGCGTATCGCAGGTGATGCTAGTCCATGACTCTATGGGTGGCTTGTTCGATCTACTTTTACACGCATGCTCACAAATAGGGTAAAAACACGGTGGGAACCTGTAGATTCCCTACAGTTCCAGTGCCTTAGAGCACAGAGTTCTGCCTGAGGGTGGTACCAGGTCTCGCAGCCATTACATCTTATTTCGTCCTGGATATCAAGTTTGCAACCCTCTCTCCCACAGGGGAACTCGCCTACTAGAACAGAACCCTCAGCGTCGGCAGTGCTATGTTTGTGCGATATACCAGAGGTAGTTCTTCTCAAATTGTGAACCCAAGTGCTAAGGAGGAGGGAAACAAGAGCTAAACAAGCGAAATATAACAGCTAAGGTTGTTAGTCGATATGATACTTTCCAAAAAAATAAATAATATACTAGAAAGGTTGGTTCACCGATAGTTTCGATACAGTCAGCTACAAATCCCTCGAGTTTTCCCTCAATGTTGTCCCGCGGTGTGATCGTTTGAGTCGTGGCTCCCTGGTACAGATCTGCGACTGCGGACAGAAATATTTTCATATACTTCATATACTTATCTTTGAATTCGGACAATAATTTATCAATTTCATTTGGGAGTGAAGTAGTCAGTGACCGGCCTGATGCAGAGAACTTGGAGATATCTTAAAGTCTTAAAGTGGTTCTTGGGATTGAGGCTGGCGCCCAATGATCCCGGATCCTTGATGGTTTCTTGTCGTCCGTTCTTGGAGAATGCAACTGGAAAGTAAGAGAAAACGCACTAATATACAGGGCAGAGAACCGATAAGGTTACGATTCTTGTATTGTTTTATGGTGCTTGAAGTGAAATACTTGCGGCCCTATCGTGATCTAACCAGGCCCAATTCGGAGTTTGACGTTATGTGGCTGAAAGGAGTAAATTATATCTGAGGGAAAGAAGCACAACTTTGCCGTCAGATGGTGAAAGTCTTGAGCTGCCTGGGACCAAAGATGGAAATCATCATCCAAATTGAGGGTGGAGGAAAATACGAAGCGGGCAGAGTCCTTACAGTTACGGCGTGGTTCACAGATGAAAGAAGAATAAAGAGATGTTCCACCAGGGTTCCGAAGAGAGATGCGGGGCGTTCCGGGGCATCCCGATCCACGAAGCTGCTTTAAGTGTTACGAGGCATCGTGATATCCGGGTCGCCAAGTTGCTGTTGAAACACCTGAAAGACAATGAGAAAGAGGATTATAACTAGCGGCCGCTGGTTCCGTATGCCTCGATACGCTATGCCGGTGAATATCCGCACTATTGTTATAATTATCATTATTATCAATATTATTGTGCTAGAGCCTAATTGACAGCCAACGATTGCAATTATATGTTCAAATTCAAATATTAAGTTTCAAATTTCAGGACTTGAGGAGGCCTTCTTTTGTGAGGTGTCCTGCTAGTGGTGAGTTCTGTCCTGGGACTAAGTTGCCTGCGCTTTAGTATTGTTACCGGTTTAACCATTCTGGAGTTATCTAAAATTAGAGAAAAGAAAAAGAGCTGGCGCAGCCTCCGTTTCTTGGGGGTCAGAGTGAGTTATCATTAGCATAAGTCCAGTAAAAGGGAGTTTAACTCCAGGCCTTACTTGCGCTTAAAGGTCTGGACCGATTGAAATGACACTTCTGTTGCCGGGGTCCGATTTTAGGCTGGGACTATTTGATTTGAGAAGAAGTAGTGCCTGATTTACAGTCGTATTTTTGTCCGCTCCAAAGTGTATGGATGCCGACGGAGACCTTTATCTTCCCTTAAGCGAAACGTGTAATCCATTGGAGGACGCTTGAGGAACCTAGATATTTTGAACATCTCTATCACATTTCCTCGTAGTCTGCGTCTTTCGAGGGAGAAGAGGTTTAAAGCTAAGAGCCTTTCTCTGCAACTCAGTTGCTTCATTACCCAAAGCATTCTGGTAGAGAGCTTTTGAATTTGCTTTAGTCGCCGTTTATCCTTAGGGACAAATCAAGTCCACGCTTGAACACAGTATTCAAGGTGTGGAAGGACAAACGTTGCATACAACGGGATGAAGACTTCGGCGCTTCTGTTCGTTATGGCTGTTTTAAGACAGAATAATGTTTTACGGGCCTTTACAGATGCTGCGTCGCATTCTGCAGATGGGATGAACTTGTATGGTATTCTAACCCCTAGGTCAGTCGTACTGTTCTTCAATGGTAAAGGTTCAGGGATCCCAGGAGGATTATCGACGAAGTTCGATGGCTGAAGGCATGTGGCCTAGTTGGCTACGGTTTTCTACCAACTTAACGTCGTCAGCATAGAAGAAACAGGGCTTTTCAAGGTCTTTGGTGATATTGTTTACGAAGATGAGATGTTGACTACCCATTAGTAGCTTGAACGCGCTTATATATGATACTGTAATAAGAAGACTAGAAAGTGGATATAAAATGTAATGCGATAACAAAATAAAGGAATTATTATCAATGTACGGCTATTGGATTGAGTATCGCTCACTGATGTGTTCGAAAACCGTTTCAGTGTCCATCTCTATTTTTGAGGTGTAAAATTGAAACCAATATTAGCACTGAATTTCACCTAAATCGTCCCAAGTTTACCCAACGGAGTCAGAAGCTGCATTCAGTTTCTTCTCCTTTCTTTGTTCCTGGAAATTTCTTTGTTCGTGTGGATACCTGCAGCCCGATTGATGGATGTTCGGGAATTTTAAGCAAAGGAAGCCAGAAATCTTATGCTATCCATTCATTGAATTCAATGATGGACCCAGAAATTAGCACGCTTCTTCGGCAAGAACCTTTGATGCTTCAAATACTATAAGCAGACACTTTCTTCAATTTCTGAGAGAAATGATCATGTTCACGACAACTGAGCGATACTGAGGGCACAGTAATGACTGAATCTTAGCCAATTAACTTCATTAAATGTAGTATTAAGATGTTGACTAATCCAATTTGGTTATTATTTATTTTTCAATGGAGACATTTTTGTGTAGAAATTATTAACCTCTTCCATGCAATAAAAATAACACAACATATAAAATTATGTAAGCGGACTAAAACGAAAGAGCCTGATTTTTTAATTTTCTTTGTTGGAAGTTTCATCCAACGATTAGGTCACTTTGTGATATGTACTTGCCTCTACAGTAATGCAGTGTTGAGAATAAATAGGAAGAACTATAGTAAAGGAGACTGCATGCTCCCGTTTTATTACAATCATAATACTATATTGATATAACCAGATGAGTACTGGTCCATGGAGCTATGCCAGGTAGAGACAAAACAGAGAATGTAACAGAAGATATGAAGGATTCCCAGTTCTGTCGACTGCACCTCGTAAAAAGCATCTTCACTTCACGGAATTCAAATTCGAATCACAGGATGCGGAGATGCTGTTGATTCTCATGATAATGAGTGGTTCCATCAGTGGATCGACCCGCCTCTGAGTGGATGGCTTCTTCCAAATCTCCATAAAAGGTTTGATCTCTGTAAGATGGAATAGTGTAATATTCTTGAGTTCTCGTGTGCGGCAGGATGTCCCTGATGAAACGATACATCAGCCAACCGAATGTGAATCGAGTCTTAGTGAGGGCTTGTGCCGCCACCAAAATGCATGCTCCTTGGAGTGAGTAAACTGACAACCTAAAATGGAGGAAAATGCAGACTTGAAGTCTTCATGTTTTGAAGTTTTACATGGATGCGAAGCCAAGCTCAATAGTCCCGGATCTTAGTAGTTTTCAAGGTTTCTTTTGGTCCTGCGTCCCAGTGAGCCGGGTACAAACAAGGCTCCACTGCGGATGTTGGGTAATTAGAGGGAGTTCGCGTCCTGTTTGTACAGTAAGGTTACCTGAAATGAGGTGGGAGGAGGGGAGAGAGGTGCAGTATCTGCATACAGTGCAATAAATAGGAAAGTACAAGAAAAAATACTGAACATCATATGAATAACACTATGAGACGGGGAGGTGTTTACCGTTCAGGGACTTAACCAAGATACAGGTCTAGATTCTCTTTGAAAGCGGATCTTGTGGGGGCATTAACTACTTCTTGGGGGAGGCTATTCCAAAGAGGAATGACTCTGTGGGTGAAAGAGCACTGACGGACTAGAGTAAGGGTACGCGGTTTGAAGAGTTTCATGCTATGCCCACGAAGATTATGCATACTAGTGCGCACAAAGAAGTCATCGACCCTGCCGGAATTGAAGAGATTGTATGGAAGGAAGATGTCACCTCTTATCCGGCGGGTTTCAAAAGGTTACAGGTTCAAGATGGGAAGGCGTGTAGCGTGAGGGATGGAGAACAAGCCACGCACAAGTTTTGTCGGCCTCCGTTGTACACGCTCCAGGGTCGTACAATTACACACCAGGCGGAAATGAGCGACTTGACTCCCGTATTCCAATAAGGGTCGGACATAAGTGCAATACAGAATTTGAACGTCATCTCTATCTATTTTGGGAAATAAGCGTCTTAGGGAAATAAGAACACGGAAAAGGATCTACTAGCTTTTTGTTGGTGGTAAGAGAACGAAAGTGACCTGGTCAGCTAAAAACCAAGGACTTTGTGGTGTTCTACACCCTCCATGGTCGTGGAAGCGTTATCCCTGAAGCTATGCACGAGGACCCTCCCAAACGACATACTAACGATTTTTCCTCGTTTATTGGAAGGTCCCAGGCCGTAGACCATTCTTTGACTGCATCCATTGCTGACTGAACAGCCACAGGATCGGTGCCCCAAGTTGTCACATCATCGGCGTACATTGCTACGCTGACTCCGATCCAGTGTGGCAGGTCATTAATATATAAAAGGAAGAGGGGTGTCCGGACTCCGGTATAAATGGAAGATTCAGATGAGAGCAATGAACTTACACGAACCGAGAAGGTGCGGTTCGTGAGAAAATCTCAAAGAAGAGCGAGGAGTCTGCCACTGAGGCCATATGACTCGAGCTTGTAGAGTAAGGGAGCGTGGGGGACACGATCGAAATCTTGTGCAAAATCAATGGAAATTGCGTGAGGAATCAAGCCGTCATCATGGAATTGTGTTAGACTGTCCTTGACAGATAGCATATTGCAGGTGCAGGACCTGCCAGGGAGGAAGCCTTGTTCGATTTGAGAAAGAAGCGGATTGTCTGTTAAGTGTTTTAGAATACCCCTTTTTAAAACCCATTCAAAGACCTAGCTGGGCACGCTAGTCAGGCTGGTGGGTCTTTAACTACTTGGAGTGTGTCGGTCACCTATTTTAAATTGGAGGGATATGATGCTTCTCTTCCAAGATGAAGGGAATATTCCAACATCTAGACACTTTTAAAAGAGGGTGGAATAATACGGAGCAAGAACCGAGGAGGCTTCTTTTAACACTCGAGGGTGTATACCGTCTAAACCCATCAAACTAAAGGGATTCAGGGATTTGAGGAGTGATTCGGTGTCCCATGGAAGAATGAGGAAATGTTCTAATGGAGATGGTGCATTAAGAGAGAGAAGATAGGGGTGGAAAGAGACAGGAGGAAAATTAAACGCGGATTCACAATGAAACCGAAAGATATCAGCTACCTGAGCAGAGGAGGCTACAAGAGGGCCGTCAGGTAGCTTGGAGGCTGGTGCAAAGGGGGTTGATTGTCTTTACAGCGAAGTGACCTAAATAAGGAATAAAGGTTAGTTCTAGCACAAAGAAGAACTGTTTTCTGTTGTCTAATGTGGAATTCCCTAACTCTCTGCTTACATAAGTTATGGATTTGGTTGAACTTGACAGCATCAGCGTCGAGCCCAGTACATTTTAGTCTAGTGAATGAACGCGCCCGCTCGTCCATAAGGTGCCGAATGGAGCGGATAAGGGGAGGTCTATTGTCACATACAGATTGAATTCTAGGAATAAACAGGTGGTCCCCTTCGTGAATTAGTTTCTAGAGCAACTCGTTTAAGGTATTTTGGTCAGTATGAGTGTTGCAGGAGCCCAGCCTGTTGGCCAGGAATTCTCGTAAGAGAATGAAATCGGCCCTTTTGAAGGAACGTAGCATTCTGGAAGAGGGCCTGCAAGTTGACCAGCGGATAATATAGTCAAAGGAAAGAAGGTGATCACTCTTACCAGCAGGACTTACATACACGATCATGTCGACCTGGCGTCGTTCGTTGGTAATCGCAAGATCAAGCAAAGAGGGACGTTGGCTGACACGGTACCTTATGGGATAATTTGTGTTGGTATCACGATTGTTCCATGAATACGTTTATAAGGGTTACACCGAATATTCTATCTTTAGAGTGACTCCTGGGCCAGTCAATACTCGAGCAGTTAAGTCCCCAGAAGTAGGTTGTGTGAGAAAGTGCGGCTGGAATGGAGGTCGTGGAGCTGAGTTATAAGTGATTTACATTCATCCTGTGTGTTCGATGGAAGCAATAAACGACGCCCGGAAGGGGAGAGTTTCTGGTCGGAAAGACGTTGTTGACCTATAGGGTCTCAATCGATTGAATGATAGAAAGAGAAACACGCAAATCAAAAGGGAAGGGAATCTTTAAGGAAGAGAGCTACTCTACCTGCGTGGCCACGGTGTGAGTTCTGTCTGAGCAGGGCGTACCCATCTATCATCATCTCAACATCTATTATATCTTGATTGAACCCCGTTCCAGGTGCTGCTATTACGTGTGCCGTCTTATCACTAGGCTTTCCTCTCAGCTCAAACATTTTATTAGTTTTATTGATGCAGTTAGTTGATATACATTTCACCACCTACTCATTATGCATTTCAGCATATGTATTAGGATGATAGGGGTCGTGGGGTGGTTTTGAGGGGCCTGTTACGACCCATTTTTCCCGAAGCGGACAAGTCTCTTCCGAGAGCTTATTTGCAATCAGTACCATGTGTTTGAAATCTAAGTTTTGTACTGGTGAGTTTGACTTACCAGTTCTCGGCGATTTTACTCTGTCTGGTGGACGAAAGCAAGTTACTTGGAACGAAAAATGGGCTTGTGGGCCGTATTTTCCTTTCAGCCCTGTCCCTTTGCTTGCTCTGGGAGTGACGTGACGACGCCTGTCAGCATAAGGGGCTTGAGCGGATGAATATTGATTGGTTGAATGTTTGGTCCTGGGGATGTTTAAAGTTGTGGTTTTCACAGAAATGAGCGCAGAAAAGTTGGTGGTATTGAAGAGTGGATTACCTAGTAACCTCTTCATCCCAGCTATCAGTCGTATGGTAGGCGAATTAGGTGGGCCTTTGCCCTTTTTGCAACGTGAGGTGTTTTGGTAGGCGAGAGTAGTTTGCGGTTAAGTATTCCAAATATGGTTGGTTCGTCTGTGGTTGTCAGCGAAGTTGGANGTTGGAGTCAGAGATACTAGTGTTTAATTGCGGTACGCACTGGAAGTTTCTCGTCTAACATTTGTATGCCGGATTGCTGGTTTCGTTTCTGATATGAAGAGGAATAATACGGGCTACGCCTTTGACATACTGCACCTCTTGAAGAGGTCAGCCTGGGCAAGACAGTCCCACACCATTGTGATCGGACTGAGCTCAACCATGATACCGGTGTTGGTATTCTTGGTTTTAGTTAGAAGTTACGAACACCTTATGGCGTTCAAGATCTATGAAGAATTGAGGTTGTCTAGGATTGTCCCAATCCTGTGAGATAGGGGTGTTCCTGCGGGAAACGTCCCCCTGATTATCATGCGTTTACCGCTTGTCTCTGATTCAGACAACTTGTTGGCGGTATCTAAAATAATTTGGTTAGAGATCTTGAGGGCCCTTTTATCAACATCCAGTGAGGAAAAAAGACCTACAAGTGGTGGCTTTACTTCGATCAACTCGGCCTTAATTTGGCCAACTTTTATTTAAACATATTGTAAGAAAAGGACAAAATAACACTTGAATGTACGCTCACCCAAGCAAAACGCAGAAAACGATCAAACGAAATGCACATCAAGCACAATCTTGATGACCAGTCAATATTTTAATATGTCGAACGTCGAAATTGTCATGTTGGAAGGTTCAAACAAACAGGAAGTTACAGAGTTGTAATGACAGAAAACTAACAGTAAAAAATAAGAAGAATAAAACCTTTTTTAACTACGGTGCATGAGCTCCCTAACCACTATTTTAGATGCAAATTGTATTTTCAGAGTTAAAAGACTAACACTGAAGATGGTTCCAAAAACTGTACACATGCTCCGGAGTGTATCCTGAGAAATAACTGTTTCCTGGTGAAATGACGAACAATAGGAAAGGAGTCTCACTGCATACTGTATACAAAAGTGCAAGTAGCGTGGGAAAAGCGGCAGGAAAAAAGATATCTTAGCTATTATGGAAATCTGAATGCACCCAAAATTATATATCAAACACCTCTGTCCGCCAGCCTTCTGCAAATATCGCACTGATCTAACTGACGGCAATATATGCTGAGGGAACCGCATAATGGTAGAACAGCACCTACACCAGGAAAAATATTGGAACTCCCGTTATCATTGCCGAAGAGTCAGGTTTCCTGCCGCAAGATAATCACTGTTCACACAAAGGTTTCGACAATGCCTACAAAAGTTCTTCGTCATTAGATAAAGAAAATGATGCACTACTGCTTATGCTAAGAACAGCAGCTGGGCGCAAGAGTAAGCTACTCATACTCGGTAATTCCAATAAACCAGAGATAAAGTGGAGTGAATAAAGTGCCTCACAGGTGTCCCTTGGATGCACCATGCTAAACCTGCTTCAAAATGATGCTCTGATGCAAACCACAAACGGGGATACGCGGTCGTGCAAAAGTAAGAGATTGAACTTGATTGTAACAAAAAAGTAAAAGACGTCCAAAATATGGAAATCACAACTTCGTTGGGAGGGCGATCACTCTCTCAAGGGTGTATCGAGAGGAAGCCATGTCGGACTGACCGAATAACGTTTTGAGTGAGGTTATTAGAAGGCCTGATACAGGTTGACAGGTAGAAGCCTACTACATCGACTTTTGCGAAGCCTTCGATTCAATCAGCCATATGCTCCTAAATCGCAAGCTGCAAAATATAGGGGTGTAGAAAGAATTTAGGTTGTGTAATTCCTCAGTTATTACATATTCTGTGTGAAGGTTGGCAATTTTTTGAGCGAACCTGCAAGAGTAACCAGAGGGGCCTCTCAAGGATCAATACTAGGACCCCCCACTCATTCTAGTTTAGGTCAACGACTTGGCACGGGATCTTTACTATCCCTGTTTCATGTTTGCAGACGATGTGAAAGTAACCGGAGCAAACCTAGAGCGCGACGTAGAAGTGGTTAGCAATGGTGAATCAGGTAGGACTTGCCACTAAAAACCGAAAAGTGTCAATTAGTTAGTAGTTGAGACCTTAAGAGTGTTTCTCACCAAGAGCTTCAAGTTCGAAACATAATGTCTGAGGGTAGCAAATAATAATAATAATGGTTTATTTCTCGGATTACAACGAGAGACATGCATATGGTGCACGATCACGGCAAGCAAGGTACAATAACAATGGCCTCATATAACACACAACAAGATCTGGGAAAATGGCCATGATGTTTGTGAAAGCGAAGTATAATAGGGAATTGTTGGGTGGAATAAGTTGTTGTTTTAACGCTTCATTTCACATTGTAGCGCAACCTACTTTCAACTTCAAGGTCACTAATAAACTCAGAGTGATACATTTCCGTAGAATGACAACATAAGCGTAGATATGTATAGGGATGAATAAAAATGAAAAATGTGAAAGGTAATCGGTATAAAACGATGAATTGCGGAAGAAAAACATTCTTGGTGAGGCAGAAGTGATCGTAAGCCAAGTGATACACCCGAGTCACGTGGGGTAAAAATATATGGCAACTGTCAGCTAGGGAGACATACTCACTAGTTTACATATAGCAACATTGCATAATATAGGTAAATTATTTGTTCTTTTTGCCAATTTCCGATATTAGAAAAATAACGGCTATGGAAAAAACCTCATCAAAGACACCTGGCATGACATGAGCCTCAGCATCAGGCGACCGAATGCTCCACTGCGGAAATCTGGTTTAAAGAGAAGCATCGAGTACGAGTTATCTGAGAGGCATATTGGTTTTTGCTATCGCAAACAATCAAATAAGGCAGACAAACTATAGAGTTTTCATTCGAAATGGCTGGAATACTAGCCATAATCATTTATAACTAGGGGAATGAAAGAAGAAAATTAGGACAGGATTTAACGTTGAACCCGATCACCCCACGGTTTGGTAAGCTTAGGTATATTAGGCAACACTCTTTATCTAGGGGGGACTAAAATGCCCGATGGTATTGCGTACAGGGTTAGAGTGGTAGTTTACCATTGGTGTTTCTCATTGTTGTCGTAGTCAGGGGGCACCATAAAAGTTTGTAGCTGAAACCGCTTGTGAGCCATAAAAATAACTCACTCCCTGTTTACAGGGCTGGTCAGCGAGCAAGCGCTACTATTTGCACCTGTTACTCGTATGATTTAGGGTTCGTCTTACCTTACAAAACCATTGAAGACGTCACTACCTATCTCCCTCTGTTGGGGGTGTGTTGGCGCTCTTCAGTTTATCCTGCGAAGATGGGTTATAAGTGCGCAGAAGTCATTCAGTAAAATGAAATTAAAATAAAACAGGAAAAAATTTCAAGTGGTTTGGCGTATAACTTGGTCTGTAATACACGTCTTGTAAACCCTCTTCCTCCTCTTCGATGCCAAGAAACTAGTTAACCGACAGTGTGACAGCAGCGCAATGGTCTTTGGCTGACGTGATACCAACTGGCAATGTCTGCTTGGTCTGATGATATGTAGTGTTTTATAACTGCTATAGATTCATCGACTACTTCACTACCATTGAAATTATCTCTATATTATCAAATTATATGTCTCATTGCCAAAGAGATAGAGGATTTGAAAAAGGCTACAAGAAATGCACTACCGTGCATCTTTCTCTGACCTGGAGCATAAGTGTAAACATTCGGGTTTGTCATGGGCGACTCCCCAAGATAACGAATCTAAATGTTTATTTGGTTGTGTTCTTTTTCTCAGGTATGGATAGCTGCAGACTCCATGGAGGCTCTGTCTGTTCTTCACGACGGACTTCGTTTTCCTTCAGAAGAGTTGTAATCATTAGTGGCTGAGGACATATCAGTATCATTTGCGTAGTTCCACCTTAGAGCCGTTTTCATTATCTCAGGAGATCAGCAGAGGAAAGGTGTAGAATGTTTTTGTTTGCTTTTGGTTAGCTTCATTTCTGGATCAATAATATGCGAACTGTAAAGAGGGTGCAGCCGTTCTTCACGACCAAAATGTATCCTCCAGCATTGGGGGGACATCTGAAACATACAGAAGAAAACGGCAGTCTGAACTTTTTCGATCGCTATTCTGTCGCACTGGCGAAAATTAATGCAAATTAATGTACCGAATTCTAAATGCGGTCTGGCAAGTATCATGTAGACACTGAGTTTACTGTTCAGATATCTGAAAGATTTCTGTATTATTCCAATGGTCCTGCGACATTTTGCTACTTGAACCTCGGCATGCTCCGAGAAGTTGAAGGAGCCGGAGTAGTGCATACCGAAATCTCTTACCAATGGTCTGTCGGGAATAGCGTTACCGTTGATGCTAAGT
>UZAN01056362.1:0-13675 GCA_900618425.1 Echinostoma caproni | reverse complement strand
CAGACAGTGCCCTTGATCATGCGTTATCCTGTCAATGAATGTATCACAAGCGTCAAGATAGTTGGAAATAAAGAAATCAACTAAAACAGTTTTATCAATTCCACTGTAGCGGGACAAAAGTTTAAGGGATCTTGAAAAAAAAGAGAAGTCTTTTTCTTTCAGTTTAGGGATAAAAATCGGGGAGCAGTATAGCCAGTGTGGAAGAATGCAGGCAATCACAAATTTAATAATAAGATAATGCGTTACGGCCAGTTTCCTGAGCCTGTAAGCATAGAAGGACAGTTTTTGAACTTTTGTGAAAACGTTGATGACATGAGCAGACCAGGACAGGTTATGGGTAAGGGTGACACCAACATATTTAACAGATGCAGATTCAGGAATGCTTTGATTGTTAATTCTAAGATCAGGGAGATTATCAACTAATGAAAAATAACGGGGACCGGTTTTGGGACTAAATGGAACTTCGATGCACTTGCTGACGTTGAGTTCAAGGGATCGGGTCATAGACCAATCATGAAGTTCATTAAGACTGTCCTGGAGAGGTCGAAAACTGTCTGAAATAGGGGCTGGGTAACCAATCACAATATCATCAGCAAGCAATAAAGTTGGTGGGATTGGCAAATTTTGTATATACACGGAAAACAAGAAAGGGGACAAAATGGCACCCTGAACAACACCGGCTTCAATGTTAATAGAAGAAGATTGTACACCATTGAGTGAGGTAAACTGAGTCCTACGGGAGAAGTAGTTGATTAGTATATTCAAGACTTTAGGAGTTAGACCACACTCAGAAAGACGATCAATAAGCACACTTTGGTCGAGAGAACCAAAAGCTTTTTTATAGTCAAGAAAAGTTAAACGAGTGTTAACAGCGCCATTGTCTAAGACGGAAGCAACAGAATGAAAAATATGAGCAACGGCGTCAAGTGTGGATAAATGGGGTTTATAAGCAAATTGTTAAAGGTCATGGGCGTTACAATGGGGTATCATGCTGTGCAGCAAAACATTTTCAAAAGCCTTCAGCAACACAGATGTGCAGGCAATGAGACGGTACCTTGATGATCCTTTCTTTGTGATTGGTCTGATCCTGGCTGACCTCCAACAATTGGGGATCTTTCCAGATGACAAACAAGTACTAAACAATTCGGCAATGGATGTCGCAAGCTACTACAGCAACTACGCCGTTTTTGCAGTCAGTCTGTCTTCAAACGTATACTGGATTCATTCAAATGTAACGGATATCTTTGAATAGTTCATATTAGACATCATAGTTCAGATATGGCGTAATATCGATTTCCACGAATCCAGTCCACAGAAATCAATGGATGCGGAACTGCTGAAAGTGAGGTGTAATGTAGGCACACTTTCTTCAGCATATTTATTAGTCCTCCTATCAAAGGGTTATTTATCTTCTGACGGTAAGTTTTGTGGAAGTATCTGAAGTACTGTTGGAACAATTAATATTCTTTTCAGTTGGGAAAAATAAACTTGTCTTAGCCAAGACGAATGAAAACCAACACACAAAGGCGTTGGTGACAACGTTTCGACCCTCTTGGAACGCCTTTTTCAAGTCGTTTGATCAGTTTAATCTCCCGTTACATGCAATTATAAGGCGATGGGATGGTGACACCGTATAGAACTCGGATGTGATTCGAGCATGCGTGTATGTGCATGTGTGTGTGTGTGTGTTGGTGATCGTTCAACAGGTGGTTGGGGCGAGTGAAATTGGTTTGATCTTTAGGTCAAAACGTGTGAAATTAATCACTTGGCCTTTGGGGTGGGGGCAAGACTGTTTTATATGCACAAGTGTTAAGTGTTGCCCCATCGGATCGATTGATTACCGTAGATTCAGCGTTGATCAGGAGCGCTTCGGCTGCCAAACGTTCCTTGTGACTTCTGAACCCACACTTAAGAATGCGCGGGGTTTTGAAATCAACTGCATGTCCTTCGTACATTGCGTGACCATCGATTGCGGAATTGTGTTCCCCGACATTCCAACCTAATGCATCATTTGGAATGCTTTTCGTTAGACGCATGTGTTCAGTCATGTGTTTGTCTAGGCTGTTGGACGTTTGACCGACATAGGTAACAGAACAGTCTAGATAATGTGTTCTATTGACTATGTCAGAAGTGTCCCCTTTTGCATGCGGGTCTTTGAGGTTAACCAGTTTGGAATAGATTGAGTTAGTGTGTTTTAACACAACTCTCATGTTTACACGGTCGAGTATCCGTCGTATGCCTTCGCCTTATAATTGCGTGTAAAGTGAGACTAACCGATTAAACGACTTGAAAAAAGCGTTCCAAGGGGGTCGAAACGTTATCACCAACGTCCTTGTGTTTTGGTTTTCATTCGTCTTGGCTAAGACAAGCTAATTTTGCTCAATAATCATGAACACGACGCTCAATCTTTTCAGTGAGATCCGTTCCAGCCATGGATCTCGTGTGATTCATTTCAGTTGTTTCGTATTCAACTTCGACAAATGTGAGCTGTCCATCCGCCAAATCGCCAGTTTCCTCCAAATCGGATGTGATTCGCAAAGAGAGCAATTATCCGTGTTGTGCGTGTATTTTTTCATGCTCTGGAACCCCCCCTCTCGTTCGTGCAAACTGATTCGGTCATTTGCATTGTTAAAATTCCACTCACATGTTTGATAAACATAGACATCACTGTGTTGTGAAGAGTGAAACGCCAACACATTGATTCATCGAAAAATGATCCGTCCAACTTAAAAAAAAACACGGAATCCATGAGGATGGTCTCGGCAAACTTCTAGCTGTTTTCCAACCGGAATAGTTCTGTTTTATAAAATAAGTAAAATTTTTAAAATGACCTAGGCTGTCGTCTTGGATTGGGGTCATCTACAGATAATGATGTTTATCTTTGGTCGACCGCACTGGTTGCGTAGACAGAACAGATAATGTTCCTTACTCAGGATTTAAGTCACCTATCAAATTCATTGCACTGTACACAAAAAGAAAAAGAAACTAGTTCAGCCCGACAAACACTTGTCTGGCTATAAGGCCGGCCGTCCAAAACAGTAAGGACATAAACTACTCGGCCATCTGGAACCTCAGACCGATAATGTTCCTTGTGATCTATATGTGAGCTGTGACTAGAGCTTTCTGACCGGGAAACTATATCGTGAAAACTTCCTCCGACACCAAGCATTGCCAAAAACTCAATCGGCAACAATCTCCGGTTGCCACTGCGGAACGAATTTCATATACGGAATGGCATCAAGAGAAAGAATACTTTGGTCCGGATGGCTTATCCCCAATGATCTTGAGAGCGTTTGAAAACTACCTATCCATCCATTTAATAGTGTCTGGCACAAGCGTAATTACACCTCGTTCCATCACGCCTAAGACAAAACCCGCAATGCTTAAGCCACGACCCGTGGTCTTTGACACACAAACTTGAATCATATCGCTGTAGGCGAGTCAGATCGAAGTTTATCACAATATTCTGCGATCAACAACTGTTGAAACATTTTATTTTCTACAAATGTTGATATCGTAAAGCTGGATTAGGAAATGAGGTGTAGCGGTCGCATGCTAGATCACATGGTGCTTGGAGCGGGTCTTAAAATGTGGATACAGTCAGTAACAGACGGAAGATGTTGCATTATCAATAAACTGACGATGACACCATTAGTACCAATGGGGTGTTTATTAACCTCTCCAGTTACTGTGTCCATCTCTCAAAAAAGGGAGTTCACTTCATATGAGTATACGAAACGGCAAGCATTTTTGGTCATATCAATTTTTGATCTATTTCAGAGTTTGTGGTTGCAAAACATTGCTAACACATCTGAGATTTTTACTACCCGGATGGAAANACTGAAGCTGTACGAGATGTGCCAAACTGTTTGACCATGCGGACACATCGTTCAAACCTTCTTCAATCAACATGTGTTGCAGCATGCGATCGCCACACCTCATTTCTCAATCAAGCTTCGCAACATCAACATTTGTAAAAAAAAAATACAAATTTTCAACATTTTTTGACCTCAGAATATGGCGATAAATGTTGATGTGACTCATCTACAGCAGTATAACTCAAATTTGAGCGTTTTGGCTAAAATAATAAGGTTTGTGACTGTACAATTGTTGGTGATGACTAAAAGAATAGCGGATTTTGACCAAAGCTTGATGGGAATAGGTGTAGTTGATCACTGGGAGAGGGGGTAAGGATGTCTCTATAATTTCCGTGATTCTGAAAACGAGCAGGCTAGGTGTCGGAAATGTTCGATATCCCAGCTGTCAATGGAGAGTAGCCTCCAGTTGCTTCATTCTTTGCAATCTACTGTATTCATTAGTAAAACGTTTCGTTCATTGGTTAATCTTAAAGACGGTGATCAATTCGCTTACGATGAACAACACTCCCTAATGGGTTCGATTTCCGTCTACAACTGATGAAAGTTTATTCACATGAATCTTAAGGACTAGTGAAATGCTTTCAGCTGATGGAGCTATGTTAAATCTCTGGATAAAAATAGGCTTTCTTCACTGTTCTTTTTATAAACTAATACAGTATGTGGATGTTGTGCCCATTTAAGTAAATAAATAAGTATGCAGTCACTTATGCAGTACGATTATGGTAGAGGGCACATACAGGTCTAATCGAAACGGAAGCAACAGGTCCCTGTGAAACACTTGTCGGTTCATATAGGTAACGACATTTATACTGAAAGTAAATTTTTTTCCCAAATAATCATACACAAGCCTTGATAAGTCTTTATGTAATTGATTTTCCTGATTCGTTTATACTCAGCAGGTGGAATGATTCCGAATGTACCGGATAGTCTCATTTCGTCAGTAGTGGTTGACTTAGAGCATGACGAGTTAGGACGTAATTTAAGAGAATGGAACAGTTTTTATTTACAACAAATCAACATTGGTAATAATTAAGATGTAAAGTTTATGTACACTAATATTCGATTGATCTGCATTTGTTCTTTAGGACTTTTCGAGTTTCTTTGGCATGGAATCCACCAATTTTGTTATGAAGTAATTTTCTGATTCTGCTCCATTACGCATCACACTTTTGCCTCCAATGTCCAATGTGTAGGTAGCACATTGACCTGTTTCTTCAAAACAGAAAACAGATTTTCAATCACATTGAGATCCGGGCTATTAGGGAGAAGTTGCATGAACTAACCCTTAGTTATTCAATAGAGTTGTTATAATGGATTATATATCGGATAAAAAATGCCTCATAGCAAACATTCGCGGTGGCAAGGGTTTATGAAAATAATTTGGGATAATTCTTGAGTTATTCCTATTAGAATATATTGTGCTTTCATACTTGATAAAGTTTGCGTTTTTCATGTTCAGATCGTTTAATCTTGGCACCCAAGGTCAGGCACGTTTAATTGACAATTATGCAACCTAGAAACCAATTAGATCTCAGTAGACAAGATATAAATTATTGTCCATACCTAAAGCATTATTACAGGTGGTAAATATAATGAACCTTCATTTGATCATAAAGAAAATATTCTAGTGCATCACAATCGGCGAGTACTGTACATAGCCGGTCTTTAGGCTGGTGAACAATCAGAAGAGGGAGAACACGTAAGCAAGTAGGCTGTCAAGCCAACAAATGCCTCAAGCGTCATCTAAAATCCCTATGCTGTCAAGCAGGCATTCAAATAGTAAACGAATCAACCAGCGAGTCCAGTCTAGTGCTAACACTTGGTTGTCTGGAGCCAGTCGATATTGTAATAGAGTTCGTCCGTATGGCGTGAGAGCGTGCGTGCTAGCTGACAGCATATGTCAATCGATCGATCAATCAATCAATCATTTGATCAATCAGTCAACCAAGCCACAGGCCAACGCGATAAACGTACCAGTCACTTGTAGGCCACAACAATGGGATACGATCTTTTGTATTTAGCTTCATCTATTTTCATTCAGCTGAATGCATATCAAGTAGCAATTGAACATACACTGCCCTCCCCATTCATAATGCACCTATCAACCTCATTCAGTCGATCAGAGAAAATATAAGCGGAATGATATGATTCATAAAAATTGTTCTATAATTGTATATTTAATAAATCAAAGAAGCGTTTTTTGCCTACATTTTAATTCAATAAAATATGCAGCGCTTCATCATCAAGGAACATCTTTCATCGTCCCGTGGTCATCTGTGTGACTCAGTTCTGAATAGGGCTTTCCAAATTTCCAGATCCGACACTCCATTGCTTCATTTAGATCTCTTCTCCCCTGAATTCACTGAGACCTTGAAGTACTGGTGTTCACAGCTTTGCAAAAATCTGATGCAGTGCATATTTCTCGTTTATCGATCTCTGGGGGACAAGCATTCGATAAGCTCAAACCGTTTCTCAAATAATTGTGATGCAAATGTGCCTCGTCGGCCACGTGACCTCTGTCTTGCTCCTTGTTACCGCTTCACAGAATTTCATCAATTTATGCTTTTTACACTTCTTTAAATGATTAAGCTATCATCATCATGTAATAAGTAAGCGATGAAAATGTTTGTGATAACCAACAAAGAGCACTGGACAACAACTGTTTCGTTCTGTTTGGGATCCGTCAGCAGTGCGCGTACCTTTTTTTGTGCCAATGTCATCATCATCAACAGTACCTGGTGCCTGTGAAAAATCGAATGAACATTTACCATCTAAATTGATTGAGGCATTCACACAAGGTGATAGTCGTCGACCGTGTAGCTCAAGGGTAAGGGTTTTAAGTCCCAGCCCGAAGAATCGCGATTCGAGTCCTAACAGAGACATCAAAAGTACGCGCACTGCTGACGAGTCCCAAACAGGACGAAACAACTGTCCAGTGCTCTCTGTTGGTTATCACACATCTTTCCATGGTTTATAAGTGCATTCAACTTATGGAATGTTCTCTCAAGAAGTGGCATCCACACACAAGACTAGCAACAACACCTGTTGTCTGTGAACAATGGAATTGATTATTCCAAATTTCCCACTATAATCATATTATTTAAAAAAAGATTTTTTTCACAGTAACCTGAAGTGAATAATAAACTGTATGGGCAATCTTATTGGTTTTCCAAAGATATAAACTGTTGTGCGAAACTTTTCATGATTTAAAGAGAATCAATCACCTGAGATCGGCCTTCGCCCGCAACATGTGAATCAGCAAATCGATTCTACATGTCATGAACTGTTCTCATCGATCAGCCTTCTTAATTTGTCGACCGCCAGACGAAAATGTGTCCTATGNAGGGTGTGGAATCGGTGGTGTCTGTCGGTGAGATTGACTCTACAAGCTGAAACGGATATCTGACATGCCTGATAGGATGGGAGGCTGCCTCAGTTTCAGTATTAGTAGGGAATTTCGCTTGGTGTGCACTTAGTAAATACACAATCAAATTTGATTTGGATCGAATTGAGTGACCTTTTGTTGTTGGTGATCGTTTTTTGTGCGTGTAGAGTTCACGGACTGGAGAACATTCGAATTAACTTGTAACCTCGGTGAAATGGATAACAGTGAGTCGAGTTTTTAATTACTGATGTTCTGAATTGTTTCTATACAAAACTAATCTGGTATCATCTTTGTTGGGATCCACATTGTTTCACCTGGATTATACGTTCCACTATGAATGCTTTTGTAAATAGGTTACCAGATAAATATTTATGTGCAATATTATGGTACTTAGTGTATCAACATTGAGGGACGTGATGATAGAGTAATTCTGACAAGTTACAGTAGCTATAAGATTGCTGAACATAGGCATTCATATTGTTGGAGACCAATATTGATGCACTATCCATCAGCAATATAAAATTCCGCGGGAGTGAATGTCACGTTAACACGTTAACACCAAATTATCTGCGGGTGATTTGGTTCTCGATATGCTTACAGGATGTGTATGATAGTGAGTAGAGAGGTATAACACTGCCTGGATGANAAATTGTATAATTAAGTGATCACATGAATCCAAGAACAGTAACCACATGTTTGATCCAAATGATAACCTATGGAATCCACAACCGTGAACCAGGCCAATGTTATAAATAACACATGGTTTTGTGATTAATAAAATGGGACTAAGCTGTACATTGTTTTGCTGTGTTTCAAGAATCTATTTTCCCTGTTTTAACTTATTTAATCTTTTAGTATGACGACTGTGAAATGTCCAGTAGCCTCGGTGGGATTCAAACCCACGCATGGACGCCGCCAATGATTGGTAGGTGCACGCTCTACCAGCTGAGCTACGAGGCCACACCGAAAGCAATGATCTTTCAAATTCGAATTACCCATTCAACTTACAGNGTTAGCTGACTGCCCCGGCAGATTTTCCTAAGAATTCACTGGACTCCACTGACTGAGCTTCTAAGTTCAGTACTGAACTTTTCACAATTGCCGTACAAACTTCAAATCTACCAAACAACAATTTGAACAGGCTTTCAATTTTGCTCAATTAACCACAGGCTCACTCAACTTTGCGTTATTCTGAACGGGTATTCCGAAATCATCAGTTTCAAAATATGTCAAAAATAATCATTTTATCGCACGTACTTTCAAAGCTTTTGTAATGCTTCTACTGCAGTGACCGTAATCAGAACGGAGACAAAACACAGTTCTGTTTTCTAGGCGATACAAATTAGAGATTATTTTCTTGATGATTAACAAGTAGAGAACTTTGTCCAATAATTCAATCACACACTAATGAAGCCGGTCCGATGATATCGATCTACTCTTGTGTCTTCCCGAAGGACCGCACGTTTCCACGTTAACTGACTGTAAGATTCTGCATCCGCCATTGATCTGACAATTGACACAAGTGTTTCTTGCACAGGAGATCTTCTATGCTATGAAAGGTCAATGGTCAAAGGGTAAATTTGCTGCTATATGGCTGTCCACATTGTCTTGTTTACCAGACTGAGAATTGAAATAAGGCTCCATGAAAATGTGTTACACGTTTTGTAGGAGTTGAATTCCACTCTATTGATAAAATTCAATCCGGCTACCGTTTCAATGTATTTGGCATTTTTGTTCAGTGCAGCTTATATGCATTTTGTTTAATCACCAATTAGGCCAACTAATCGTTCTTTATATTCAAAATGATCTGGTTGGGAACGTCTTCTCTCCGAAATATACTCATACCAAACATTTACGATATCCATGCCTATTAAACCCGTCATTCCCAGTGTTTCTACTCAAGTTGTCATGTCAATTGTTGAATAAATATCATTAACGGAATCGGGTTAACCGTTGACCGTGAACGTTCAAATCCCAGGGATAGTTTATCGCATTCCACCGAATGGTATTGATTTTCTCCCCTAGGACAGCAATACACACTAAGTGGAGATGTGAAGTTGGAAGCACGAAAATGCTAATCAGGCTGATTTGTTAACCTTCCTAGTCCAATTGAATTGAATTGATTCAATAGTCTAATTAGCATTCTGTGGGTCACAAAGGTTGCCAGACCTTTGACCATCACCGACCGTTACTGGTCTATTTTGATGAGGACTCAACACGAGACAACACGGGTGACAAAGATTTGCGAAACAAGTTACGAGGATTGAGCCAAAAAAAACGTTTTACGAATGCATAAAAAAGTTTTATTTGTTATACTAAAACTGAACGGTTACACATTTTTTCTCCAAGTGTTCATCAGCAGAGTTCATGCACACCCGGTTCCATGTGCTCAAATCAACTTGGTGAAACAATTGGACTATGCTAAAGCGTGGAACCGTCCGACCAGTTGAATAAAGGTCTCCTCTGTAGCAATTAACCACTTTATCCTATCAGATTCCATGTATCGTACACTTGAGATTTGCGTACACAATGCTTGTTGAAGGTGCCTCATAAACAAAGGCAGTTTGTAAACGATCAACACTCTGTTGCCGCTGCTGATTTAAACCACATCGGTGGTCGTAAGAAATTATCACCTTCTAGTCACATCGACTGAGTTCCAAACTTACAATCCGAGTTTGGTGTCTTTCGTATGACTTGTGAAGCATAATCTCGACTGTTTTGATATTTGGTTCCGTGTGATTTGAGATCACGGAATAGTTTACCCAATAGATTCACATAGTTCACATTTTTCTTGCTCCCGGTCATCTGTACCGCGTACATGTACCGTCTATCCAGAATTGTTTTGCTCCGGCTTCGTATGAATGTTTAAGCCTAATCGTGATCAGATTGAACGTAAAATGAGTTCCCATGTCCCACTCCCTCCCCCCCTATCATCAACACTGAGTATAGAATCCACGATTAATCTACAGGACTCGAACTAAGCACCGGAGATAAACTCAGCCCAAACGAGATCNNNGATCAACCGGAGGCCATCGACCGTGCGGCACACTCTTTATTTGACTCTTTATTTGACCATTGGATGGACAGAAGTTGGAGCGGCGAGAAACAGTAGGAAGACAATAACCCTCTCAGGTACATTTTATTAACTCGTTGAGAACTGGTCAGAAACAGCGTGTCCGGGATTCGAAGAGCTACTAATCGGGAGAGTGGTGGGTAGAGTCGAGTCCCGGTGAATTCTCGAATGGATTCAACAATGAGCTCGACCACTTTTTAGTTGATCACGAGGAAATTTAACTCGTATACATCTTCCAAGTTTTAAATATGTCCCACTGGAAACTGAACGAAAAGATGATCGAAGAGTAGCTTAGCCGGCATAGGGCCAAGTTGCTGAGTAAATATTGTCCGTCGTTGAGGACGGGATAAATATGAAAGCATTGCAAACCCGGAAAGCAGATTGTAGACAGAGAATTTTCCGGTTGTTTCAGGTAGGATAACTTATTTGAGTTATCGGTTCTTGAGAGCTACAGCCCGTCACTGCCATATTAACTTCAATACTCGGAGGAGACTAAGCGAATCAAAGACAGGTATCTGTTTTCAGTCTTCATCGACCAGCTCCGGTAACTCGTATGCAAATAGACAAAATTCACGAACTGTAGTTCAGACGGGAAGGAAAGTCTTTTGCAAAATATAGAAAAAATAGTGCCCGTTCAATCTTGAACCACAAATCTGACATTCAGCTTCCTATTCATGTATCAAGAAACAAATCCATTCGACGATTCTCCAATTTTCACAGTTCATTCATTCCAGGTGCGTTAGACGATCAGGAATAGCACTACTATTCGTACACTGGTTATCAGTGTTCATTCGGATACACGGAATAAACCGTTCACGTGTGGATTCCATGATTGAACAGCGACGAAAAGGCTTTAGACCGTCCGCGCTAGTTGATTAATAAAAAGGCTAAAACGGTTTTTTATGACAACACGTGCTCCGAACGGCTGCCAATATCCCAGTACTTCGATAGGACCTAATCTTGACATCACATACTGCATCAATCCAATCCCACGAAACATCCATCGATTGATAGTTGAGGACCAAAAACAGTCCATTAGATTCTCGATCAACCCTTTTTACAGTTGGATTGTGCGGTGTATGAAAGTCTCTCTATCATTTCATGTTTTGTGTGGCCCTACAATTAAATTATTCAACATCACAGCTTGATAAAGCATGGGAACACTTCACATTTCGACATCTGCGTGGATGACTGTGCATATCGTTATTAGTATTTTGTATTCGTAAAGTTGTCCGAAACTTTCTGTCAAAATCCTCCGGGACATGATAAACAGTCGCACTGTTGAATTGCCAATAATAAAATTTTGATCTTTAAATTATGGAAATGCCTTGCCAAACTCATCTTATTTTCAGTTATCAGATTGTCGCTTGAATCAGTTGGTGACGTAATTCGGTTGGCTTTTAACAAAGTTCCAATATGCCCCGGTCACACCGTATGATTCATGACTGAAACCCACATTCCATATGGCGGACAGTACCAAACGGTGATCACTCTGGACTTCTGCTCGCATGATTGAGTCAAAAGTCGTTCAATACCCCACGGCGTCAATTTGCTTATGTGACAACCGTTTGTTTATGCAAATCAGATGTGTTTGTCAAGCCAGAAAAAAACAGTTGTTCATTATGTGCTTCCCGTTTTGAGTGGTTGAGTGACAGAGTAGCTGACTGACAGATAGACTGGTATGTGATAGGTTACCATCTTGGCACGAGAAATTCAACTCTCCCCTGCTGGACAAATCGGTCACATGACAGAAGGGTTTACAGGAATGCTCACGCCCAGGGGAGCGTACAACTCAAATGTGTTTTTTATGAAATTCATGGAGGATTTGATTCATTCATATGAAGAATTTGTCATGCAAATGCAATGTGAGCTGAAAAGCTGGTTTGGGTCTCATCAGCAGTGCACGAATCGATCACCCTCCAACTGGGGATCGAACCCAGGATCTCATAGATAGAACGCAAGCATACTACCCACTCGGTCATCCCGGGGAAGCTGACCAGATGGTTTCACATTTGGAATGCGTTTTGTCGAAAAATAATGCCCAGTTCGGTGTGTTGTACACCGAGATCAGAACTGCGATTACTCTTCTCAAATTACTATCTTTCGGGAATGGCACGCCTCGAACAAATCACTGTCACATTTCTGTTTTACTAGGAATAAAATTATGCTAGCTCGTGGTACTTGCAATATTACACACTAAATTATCATCTCAGCCACACTTGCACTGTGACATTTTTCAACAATATAAAATAACAATATTGAATTATAACTATTCTATATTCTGAAACAAGCCTTTCCTGTGATTAATGTCAAAAGAAAAGACCATATGGCAATAGTGCACGATTTATATCCAGGACGATTTCACTGTATCTCAACATGGTGCATAATGTAGAAAATACAGTGTTTATATAGGGCTTTAGCATGACAAAAAAAGTAAAGCAAAATACATTAAAAACAGACAAAACATAAAAGAGGAAGGGGCAAAAGGACCAATATCACCAGAGTAGGGAGAGACTAACATAAAGTTCAATTTGGTGACACAGGGGGGGGGGCTTCCACCGATTAATCGCAATCGCTTCGGCAAATCTTAGCAATCTTGCGACTTGTGACTTGTAGACAATTCGAAACGCTGTACCTCGGTCGACCTGGTGTTGCGTCATCAGCAGATGTCAAGCAATTGCTGAGGACGGGGTCTTGTAGTTTCGACCGTCGTTTCTATGCAGCGGACTTGACCTCAATTGGGTTAGCTGATTTTGGACCCGATGCGGAATATGTTCCACCACCCGATTGCGTAATTGTCGCTCTTTTCGGCCCATGTAAGTTGCACCGCAACCACATTGGAATTGGTAGATTAGATTAGAGTTGGCGTACAGAAGCAGACGTTCTTTTGCCGGGAATGTGGATATCCTGGTTGTTCGGTAGACGATTTGGGGGTCGGATGCATAGTAGGTTTGAGCGATTGCTGACCTCAGTCGTTTGTAGAGCAGGCGACTTAAGTCATCACCTTTGAATTGAAGGTGTCGTCGACGTATCTTTTGTACGGGATAGCGCGCCCCAGAATATTAGTTCCTTTTTCTTCCAGATGTGATATGAACAAGTCTGCCAGGACAGGGCCTAGCGGGCTGCCCATAGCGACACCATCNGATTTGCCCGTACGCATTCCCTTGAAAAGAGAAAGACACGTCGGTTGTGCAGAGCAGTAGTAGACGCTCAAGGACGGACACCGGTAGACACAGTCGAATATTTTCTTTCTCTACATGATCACAGATGAATTGTATTACTTCACGAACTGGTACATTAGTGAACAGGGATTGAACATCGAAGGAAGCCATGTGTTTT
>UZAN01056361.1:1468-13676 GCA_900618425.1 Echinostoma caproni | reverse complement strand
TGACGGTTTCGCAAATGAAAATTATAGTTTCTCAAAGCTATCTTGAAATGGTATAGACGTTTGCAACAGGTCGGTCTTGTAGGTTTTTTCCTACTATGTCCCGGTTGACAGAATAGATACTGTGTTGGAAGTGTTGTTTGAATTGATTATTGTGTGTTACTGCATCAATTGTGGTTTTATGATTGGCGCGTATAAGACTTTAATTTTACCCGTCGAACAATCTGACTGGTCGAGGTGTATATATAAACGCCTGTGATTCTCTTCCCTAATGTGATTCGTGTCCAATGAACCATAGAAAATATATCGAGAGCATTTCCTGAAAAACCAAATTTTGACATGGTGCCAGCAGTGGGATTCGAACCCAGGCGTTTTCGAATTTTGACAGACACCATTTCTCATTTATATGTTCCATCATCATTCAACAGATGTCTATTATGTTTTACTGTGCACTCTTAGGAGAAATTGCCCCTTCCCCTCTAATGTTCTGGATTATTCTCACCCCAACATGAACGATCATCACGGGATGGATGTGTTCCACAGTGATGTGAGTGCCGGCTGTGTCGAATAAATGATGACTAACAAACATCTTCTTCAAACAGAAGAAAAGAAATTATTTTCTGGTTCGTTCGTGGGCTCAATGGTACCGATTTGTCTCAACTAGGCATGTGATTTTCTTGGAGATATTCGCACCCCTTTGGCTAGTCAAAACTTCACTTGCAAAACCGCGGTCCATTCAGGACCGATGATAAAATAGATCATACACCCTGGGAATCTAGTTCAGGAAGACCAATATATCAATCGTTCAATCTATTCTGGTGACCATGGCGACCATGAGGTTATAAAGCCTGTTCTTGGGTGGTTCAGAATCATGGTTTTTCAGCTTTCTTTGATGAACTCGCTACCTGTGGTTAACCGACTAGACTGCAGTCCTGGTTATCAACACTTCACCCTCTCATTTTAGTGAAAACATCCTTACTACTTGAAGACGGTTAACAGAATTTCACAACCAATTTTCTGACAGCTGCACTTTGTAAAGGACCCATCCTTTTTCGGACAAATTGGGGATTCTGAAGGGTTAAGACTTTTGACGCGTCTGATTTCCAGCTATGTAAACGAAAGGTATTTTCTACAGTTTCGGGGAAAATTTGGTTAGTTAGCTGTGCCAAATGCGTTGTCTGTCCGTCATCGAATATTCCATTATCCCATCATTGGTGCGTGGCGAGGGGTTACCAAATCCAGTCAAGAAATCGCTGTATACACCTCCAAGGGTGGATATTCAACAACCACATAACCACAGTGTGTCAACAATTAACAGTCGAAATGTAATAAAACAATACGAAGAAGTGAAACTCACAGCCACACCAAGAAACCTCAATGGTATAGCAGGGTGTTTTTGATTGGTTCAGTTTAGCATTTTGCTCAGATTTTCTGCAACGAGTTCATCGTTTGTAAGAAATCTGGCGAGATACGGTGCAATAGTGTCTGTAAGCTTTCGTGCGTTCCTCTATAAGTTTATGACCTGAACGGGTGGATGAGTACCAAAAGCACTGACGAAGAGCAGACTGAATGGGATGGGAACTATCAGCTAAAATCTTACTGTAGAATGTTTTACAGGACTTGAGGCAGTGTGTCACCACATGCTGTACCAGATATTCCCGTGGTATGAGACTGCAAATCGACAGAAACTTGAGGGATCGGGAAATGAGTTTGAGGTCCTGGTTAAAAAGACTGGGGAAGATAACAAGTGACCTATAAAGCCACTGTAGCAAAACCCAAGCAAAAACAAAAACGCCTTATGAGATGATTTGGGATAGAAAGAGATTTGAGACGTGAAACATGAAACCGGAGGCTCCTGACCTTCAGACCTTCAATGCGATTCGTCCATTCACGGCTCCCGGTTCCAGTTTGTGAAAGATAGGATCCTATTGGGTTGTTGTTTTTTCTTCTCGTAGTTGTACCGCCGCGCACCCACCGTTCCGATTAGTCTGTTTTGGTTTAATAGCTCTCCGTAGTCGAACTGTTCCGTCCATCTATACCTTTGGCACGATTCGCTTGTCCTGTTATTTCGTTCATTGTCAACCCCCGAAGCGTGAAACTTGGGTTGTGAAGCGCGTGGAAAAAAACTGTTTTACTATGACGATTCACATTTAACTCACGGTTATTTGTGAGACTTTTGTAGACAGCGAATTTCGCGGCTTGAATACACGTGGTGACGAGGGACGTTTTTTTCAACTTTCATGATGTCCAGTTCAGTTCAGTTAAGTTTTTACAACCACTAGCCATACACTTTCATGAGCCGGTTTTAGTTACTGTCTTTTGGTCACCAATTTGGATAAAGGAACAACATAAAGATTGGAATGTTGAGAACCAATTTAAGCGAAGATAGAGAATTCATATACACTGCAGTTGCTAGAATAATGAGTAAATGCATGAGCGTCACTGTTTGCGACACCCAGCCACATCGCTCAATGTCTCTAATCCCCCGTGACCTTGATCTCGGGGTCCCCATCCAGGGAGCCTAACGGTACCTATGTGACCCAGTATCCTAGTTAGATTTTTCATACCCTAATGCCAGGTCTTAGCTTGACCACCCTTGGCTTTATTCCACCCACTACCCGCCTCGGCGAACATCGCTGGCTGTGGCAACCTATCTGGTGACTTGCGTAACACGTGCCCCAACCAACGTAATCTATGCAGGTCGACTACTTGCTCCAGTGGACGACCGCGATTGCCTAAAACTCTACGCCGAACCTCAGCATTACTTGTAGAAAGCGAATGTCCCTACTTAGATGCTTGGGTCGAGGAGGACGGGATTCGGTTTCGACTTTCATGACGATTATCAGGTTGTGGTGGTCAGGTCAGGACAGGTCACAAATAAACGCACCAAAATAAAATAACCAGGCAAATCATATTTCAAATTTGCTAATTCACTTAATCAAGGCTTTTCTCATTCACAAAAACAGTTTCACCTATGTAAATATCTCTTGCCTATGCTGGGTGACTTAGACTGTGATGTTAAGGATGCAGTTCTACTCGCATCGTTCGATCTGGTTGTTGAGATCCCCGAATACCGAGCGCGTCTGATCTCCGCTGATGTCTGGGGCGTTGAAAGCAATCACAATTGGTGCTTAGGTTGCGCAATCAAAATCGCATAATCTTCCCATGTACAGAAAAGGCCACGCACACAAAAGAATGATTCTCAACAAACCAGTCTCACCAGAAGAAAGGTTTTTGCTTTCGAACCCGCTTTTTACTGATTAGTCGACACCCGAGCGCATTACTAGGCCGCGCGGTCCTCATATGCATGCTAGTACGATACANTACACGTATAAATACCCACCACCACCACCCCCACCACCCCAATCTTTCATCTTTTCCCTCCTTCCCCATGTCCTTTCGTTCATCGCTCACTCGCGTTGTTGTTCAGTATGTAGCCAATCTGAAAGCGTGTGAGAAGAAGTATGTCAAGTATGCCGATCAGCTGACCGGATTGCGTACCAAATTGACAAGCTTGTGTGATAAACGTGAGTCTCTCTCTCTCTATTGTTTCATCATTCCGTTGGTGTTCTGTTACCACCGCTCACGTGTTTCATGTATCAATCATGTTTAGTCACACATACGTCCATATGTGCTTCCATATTTGGAGAGATTTTCGTGTTCGTGGTTTTGTGAGGTCCCGCGGTCTGTTCTCCATTGTGCTAGGTTGTAGGATCAGAGGGTTTTACGTATTTCCGCACACAGATCGACAGGATTTCGTGTATGCTTTCGGTGAAGTGCTACAGTGCTTCCAAAACTGGTCGTCCACATGCAGATTTCGCTTCCTCGGAATGGCTCCCATCGGATGAACCATAACAACCACATATCCATCCATATGACAGCAATACGCGTCATGGAGTGATGCGTTCAGTTTCAGTCAAACATGTTATTTGTCCTGTCTCCCTACCACACGCCTCGATTGCTGGCCTTTAGAGGGTGCCGGTGCTGCCGAATTCGTCATTCCTTTTCGGGCTGAGCCTCAAATTATTTATCCGCTCCGATAGGATTCGTAGCTTTGTCGCTAAACATCTCTCGGTACGCCTTTGTACTTAGTCGTCAAGGCAGGTGGAACACATTTTTGGGCGACTCTAAATTGTGCTACCGTGTTCAACCATTGCTGATATCAAACGAGCAACTCTAACAAACTCTCCAATGGGGGGGGGGCGAGGGTGGCACCGTTGGAGGCTTACCGCTTCATTTCCTTCGCACCTGACAGTCTATCCTCACTCATTCATCATGATGATCTCCCTAATTCCAGTCACTGTTTGAATACCGCTCGTAGCTTGATTTAAGTCCTAGTAGCAATCCATGCTTTCTTGTTTTTCTTTAATGAATGGACATATGAGGTAGTGCACGACAAGCTAGCCCAGTGAGTGCAACCCACATATTTCCACCATGTCTGATCAGGGATTTCGTTTTCCCTTTCCTTTGGTTATCTGGTCTCTCTGCTTATCATGCTGCTTGTATTAGATATCAGGCGATTCATAAAAGACGAGACCACACTATTCGGTAGAAACTTCAGCTGCGGTTCAGTCGCACTTTTATTCGACAAAACTCTATCTCAAATGGATGATCACAACTCACAAACCTGTCTATACATACACCCTCCTAAATCGTTTGTGGGTGTTCGTGGGAAGGAAAGCCGGCCGCTTTGCGTTGACCTTTCGCTGCTCTGGATACGCAACTCAGTTGTCAGTCGTTGCAAGTTGGACGGACATGGACAAACCGAAAAGCAGATCGGGGGTGCAACTGCGAAAAAATGCAAAGAGCGTTTTCGTCAAAAAACCGGATCGACCAAGAGTGGAACAAGTGGCTTAAAGAAGAATCCGGTGACTGGGGAGTACTTGAATCATAACGTAAATTTGTTTTCCTCTTACTCGAAACCGGTTTGAAGAGAACGCTCGTTGCATTGTTTCACAGTTTCGGCGGCCAATTTTTCCTTTATAGCGGATTGAGATATTTGATTTCTGAGCATGTTTCCCGAATACTATTCACATCTGACACGTTGAGTCAAACCAAATGCGCTTTGTTACCGTTCGTAAAGTCCACCCTGTTTTTCACGGGCACAACACGACCGTCTTTCCCCACCACATGCACACACGCAAACTATTCAGGAGTGTGTGTGGACGGGTTTTCCAAATGGTTGCCCAAGACTTTAGGGCATGACATACTTCACGGTAGCCCACATCGATGAAGGGGTTTCTCTTTGGGAACCCTAACTGGAGTCTTTGACTCAAAAGTCTGACCCACTAGGCAGTGGGGCGTAAATCCAACGTGGGAGCGTGACCGTAGCACCCGTGTGAGAGCTTCTAGAGACCTTCGGGTTTCGGTTCGGTGTGTTTTTCGCCGGCACGTTGGTGGACAGTCCGCTTTTCGGGATCGGCCCTTAGTCTCGTGCATCTAATGAGACAAGCGGAACGTGGACGGGACAGCACCTTATTGGCTGGGGGATGCCTAGCTTGAGCGGGCGGTAGCTGACCAATGAGGTGCGAAGATTTCTCCCACCGTTCAAAGGAAGCCCAAAGTACCCCGCTCCTACGTCCATCTAGCGAGGGTTTTTTCAACCGGTAAGCTGCCCCTCACCTTGCTTATTTACTGGAGTGACCTCTCCCGGGGCGGATGTGGATGGAATAAGGAAGCCAGGAGTTGACCAAGCAGCTGGCTTTGTGAGATTCAGCTTTGTCTGACCTCTACCGGTTGACCTTCCAGGCAGAATTGGATCTACGGCAGTGAAAAGCCATCCTGTGTAGCTCGCAGGGTCATGGATGCACGCAAGCCATCACACCACGTCAAGGTGCAGTCTCGTCGTGATGGTCACCGATTATTAGAGACACTCATTGATATGGCTGGGTGTCACAAACAGTGGTGCTCGTGCATCCACTGATTACTCTCCCAACACCACTCTATGGACGGTGGTGGTCCGGTGGTAACGTCACCAAAGTACCACCTCGGGAGACGTGTGTTCGAACCACACCACCACCGCCTGACTTTCCCCATGGTAGCCCTTTGATTGGCCGCTTCCTCCTTCCTGAAAATTGTATCATTGTGTATTCAATAAAAGGAAGTAAAAATTAAAAAATATGAACTCTCCATCTTTCGCTCGCATTTGCTTTCAACATTCCAATCTTCATTCTGCTCTTTTATCCACATGTAGCACCAAAAGACAGCAACCAAAACCGGCGCACAAAAGTGCATGGTCAATGGTTGTAAAAACTGACACTGAGACAGGAACTGTGGACTGGTTTGTGAGTTGTGATCATCACCCATTGACATTGTTTCATCGAAAAATTCTAATCAGCAATGTGTTTTTGTCCTAGTGAATGGTCTGGTGGAGGAGTTACGTTAGACATGACAATCGCTGATCCCGGAAACATTTTATACACAGTGTGCAAAACTATGATACCTCCATCTTTGCAGTCTATTGATTTGCAATGTTTGAATTTCCGTTGTGTGTGATGCCGTTTCTGTGTGATTGATCGAGTGTCATTCAGTAAGATGTTCATCTACATTGGATATACAGAAAACCAGAAGCGGTTTGCATCAGAATTTGTACGCATACACAGTCGCTCCTGATTCTATTGTATTTTCCTTTGGGGTGTTCTACTCTTTGGTCTCCACTTCACGTTTATGTGTATCCACTGCCACTTCCACACCACATTTCCCTGACGGTAGTGCAAATTCGGCTCTACTCGTTGTCATAGTATAGCATAACCATCATTACGTGTGTGTGCCCGCGAACGAGCAGTACATATTTGTTTGGTAGGCTTCTGCCACGTGCGTGCCTGTGTTCCGGTTTGNTGCCATACCCCTCTCCTCATCGTCCTGATTGTGTCAACGTGTGTGTATGACAGCTTTGAGTTGGCATCGTGGATCAGGCTAGGTGATGCAACACACACACACGCGTATACAGACATGAATGCTCGTGTGATGAGCAGTTGCAGTCTGCTAGTCTAGCGGTTTTGTGTGTGTGTGTGTGTCTATGTATCTATCTCTATACCAGTATCTGGCACGTGTTCCTCCTAATGTTGATAGCGCGCTTTATTCTCCACAAGGCGCGCGGTCTGTTTGTCTTCTTTTTAGTGTTGTTCTTCTTCATTCCAGTCCGATCTTTCTCTCTCTCTCTCTCTCGGTTGCGAATGGTCCGAATGAATGCATAAACTGCGTGTTCGGTAGTTCAGACTTATTCATTCCTGGTTTGGTTCATCAGGCTTGTCCTCTATTGACGTATTTTTATACCAACTATACCACACCAGACCGATGCTGGTCGACCTGTTTGCACAACAGCTACAATTTTTCGAATAACCAGTTCTGCATTTTCGTTCCCTGGCCACTGGTTACTGTCTTTCGGGGGTACCAATTTGGTTCAGTGATCAAATAACAAGTGCGAAATGGGGTGATCCCACGGGATAAAGATTTAGACGTGTGCTGGTCCTCACCACACGAGTCCTTCATCGGTGAAACTGCCGGATGTCTCAACGATGCTAAAAGTGTTCCAGGTTGGCAAATATCGGACGACCTTTCTGTGTGCACTCCGTCACTTTATTCGCTTTTCGTTTGGTTGGAAAGTAGCCAACCTTTTTTCCCGATTACTTCTCTCATTCGAATGAGATTGAGTGTTTAGTCAACCCCAGTCTCGTCACACAGAGTTACACTTTTCAAGGTGTGCGGTGCATGTCGTAGATAACTACTTGTTAAGTCGAATTACTAGAGAGTCACACTTGGTAACTGTTTTCTCACAGTCCTGGCTGTCGCACCGAATAATCACACGCCTGGTCTCACTCCTGGAACTCAAAAAGCTTCGATCAAGTTTGACATGAAGATCTACCGGGTTCGGATTTTCTTAGGTTCTTGTTTCATGGTTATCGAAATTTCCTCGGTAGGCAAACCATCTGCCGTTGAGTTGATCGGGTTCTATATTAGTCGGTTCCTGTGAATGTATGCATTCCCCAAGGTTGAGTATTAGCACCCACCCTTTATATTGATCAATAACCTCCTGCCCAAGAATTTCAACCCAATCCACTCCTTTGGTTATGACTCCACCCTTCACCACTCTCTTTCCCTCTTACCGCACCACATATGCCAGTCAAAATGTTGATCATGACCGCAGTGCAGCTAGTGTGTCCTTGGACTTTGACCTCCAGCACATCTGCTATTGGGACTAACACAATCCAGTTGTGTTGATTGCTTCAAAACCCTCCCTTTTTTGGAGCTGTCTGATCTATTGTCCCCCCGCCCCCCACACACAATTACACCATTTAATTCAACCCAGTTATTTTCCACAGACTTTTTCTTATTTTTTGATCAGCTATAACTTTTTCATGATGTTGATCTCCTTGTCTCACTCTCAGCTTGTGTATGATGTTGGTGTTCTAATCCGCGCCGGATGTTACTTCTCCCCGGCTGATTTCCTATTGTACAAAGCTGAAACATACACGTGAATGCTGCCGTGGAGTGAGACTTCGTCTTCTACTGTTTCCTTTCTTGATNAAAAGCGACCGCGAACGTTCCCTAACTTACAATTTCCGGTCGCTAGCCCATCGTGAAGCCATTGTTTCACTGTTTCTTCTCTACCGTTACTATTTTGTTTTTTTGTTCCTCGTAGCTTTCCTCGGTAGTTCCTGTTTCTGTCCATTCCGTGAACAAGCATCTTGTCATCCTTATCAGATGTCTGTCACGAACTGTCGTACTCTTTCAAGCTTCCCTCCCCCCCTCCTGTTCGAGCCGTTCAACTAAAGAACGCCCTTCCACTTTCTGTCTTCCCATTCAATTGTAATCTTTCTCTGCTAAAACGCAGAATCAATAAAGTGGTTCATACGTGAATTTTCCCCAATATTTCTCTTTATATTGACATTTACTTTATATTACGAAAAACTAGCCTAAAACTGTTCCAATTGCCGATGAGTATGTCACTCTGAAATAGGCTCTTAAAACAAACAAACATTTCTGGAATTTAAACGACTTACACGAGAAGGAACTAGCCTTCTGAACAAATTTATACAACAAATCTGCTCACTATAGCTAGCTCACTTGGTGAACTGGTCCTTCTCATCCACCCACCACTCCATTTGCCTGACTTATTGATTGGATCTTGTTGTTCAGATCAGTTTTTCTCTTTTCAATGTTCTTCAAGCAATGATTGATCCCGTTTTTCGGTTCACTGATGCAATTATTTGCTCGATGTGCATTTTCCATCCTGATTTATTGATCCGATTGACCTTCATCCAGCAATCGCCTTTATCGTGGACAACTGTTGGACAAACGTGGATCGATCACACAATGATTCACCAACCCTTTTTCGGATCGTAGTAATGATGCGATGAGAGTAGTAGTTCCCTTATTGGTAGGCACTCAATATGTGCCAATAACATGACGACCTATGGACACAATAAGCCACGAGAAGCAACAACAGAATATATCTCACGCCCACTGTTTGGGTTCTAACACATGTCTACTCTTTTTTATCTCACACATTTTGGTATGATTCACAACAGACCTGCTGTTCAGTAATGAAAAGTGATGGTAACCTAAGCCCCACGGGACTTGGAGTGGTAAACGACATAAGGCCCCACTATAGATTATGCGTGTTATTGAACCGGACGATAGCAAAGCTGCCTGGGTGGCGGTGAAGGAGCTCGAACCTCGTACCATACAGTCCAAAGCACGCCAGTGACAGCGACTAAACCACTGCGCCACACCAAACAATCCGACCGGTCAGTTGTGCTAGTCTCATTGAACAGGGCTTGGATTGGATAAATTGTTCTTGATGCAAATCCGGTCGAGGTTCTTCAGCGCTATACTTTCGGGGGCCAGACGATCTCCAAACCAATCAAGAAGAGGCGTGCGAACCACACACACATACACACACAGCCTTTTGGTTGTGGCCGTGGTCACCTGTTCAGTTGGGCACCTTGGACGTTTGACTCCATCCAGACTGTATCTGATTCGATGGATTGCGGTTTTTTACACACCTCCCCACTTACCGGCTTTAAGAGTTAGTCTTTGGCTATTCAAATGTCTCCGGTTGTGTGACCTGTGCAACCTGACAGTATTGCGCTTAGAAGAAAGTCATGGAACTTGTTCTGTTTATAACGGTCATTGTACTGTGTGTGATCTGTTTGGCACACAGTCTGAACTCAGACTGTAATCACTTGTGGTCACTTCCGTGTCGTGTCTGGTGCAAAACCTCGTACGACTCCCTCTCCCTTCGTGATTTCAGTTATTGGGCGCTTTACACGAATTGCTTAGATCAGCTTATCGCACGCGTAGTAACTAAACAACCAACACCATATCCAGTTATGTCAACTTCCGCTTATTTCGTCCGCTCTCTGTATGCATGGTCACTTTTGTTCCACAGTTTCCTGTTTGGCACTTTCCATCTTCTGTCCTCATTTGCATAAACACGTAAGTCCCACGGTCCAGTAATCAGTGGGCCAAAATGAAACCATCCGTAGGTGAGATGTGTGTATGTGTATGTGTAAAATCGTGAATCACGTCAGTTCCGGGTGTGTACAATTTGTGTTCCGAAAACACACAAAGGATTTCTAACTGGATGAATGAATGATCTACAGAGCAACATCGTATGGCAAACGTCCTCATGATTGACCGAATTGTGGTCGTGATGACTGGCACACAGCGGTGGGGGAGAGCTCCGCATGAATGTTTGTTTTTGTCTATTCCATCTGTGATTTTTTTATCTGGACGAATTCCATGAACGGGCAATTTGGTTAACTGACTCGATAGTCATTAGGTTTCAGAGAAGCGGACACAAAGTGGACGACGCTACCGGGGTGTAGACGTGAACATGTACTTTTCGGATGCTTGTTCTCCACTCTGTACTTGATTAAGTTGAACCACTAATTGGCGTGTTATAAACGCCATCGCAAAGCCTGAAAACGCCTTGTATTTGCCTCATTTAGCTTGTTATGAGGCATATATGAATGACCCATTTTTAACTCATTAATGCTCTGTGATTGAAAAATCCTTTCGCCCACAATCTCCGTCAACATGGTGTTATCAGCCGCGATTTGAAACGTTCCCATCCACCCACCCACCCCTGTCTCTCTCTCCTGAGACTTTTGATACTACTACTGTCGTTTAGTGATGGAACCAATGATGCAAACAGTATATCCTAGCGCCGGTCAACTTGTTTACCGGAGAGTCTGCTTACCTAATTGCACAGTTTGCAGTTTGAATTTGGATAGGTTACCTGGACCCGGAATGAGACACACAATTGACGCGGGCGGATACCCTCAGTTTAAGCAGAACTGAATTCTACCAGGCGCATCCCCGGGTTGTGGATAGGGGATTACCTTCACCGAAGAAGGTTAGCTGTAAATCACTTGTGGCATACCGCAACAAATAAGCAGTCGCGAACAAACAGCGGTGGCGGCACTACCAAGGTGTGGTGGGTTTCAGGTTGGTCACCTGGCTCCTATTTAAAAGCCGCATAAGCCCAATCATTGTGTCGTGACAAAGGTTGATGTGACTGACATTTTAAAACTAAAATAATTAACCCCCTCATTTCCAAGGCGAGGGAGCTTACTTCTTGCTGCCTTGTGCAGTTTGCATTTGGTTGTGCAAAGGCTAGAAGTGCGCGGTCACAAAATAAAAAGTACGCCGCGTGGCGCTGGGGACGTCTCTCGTACCAAACTCCCAAGTAACTTCATGATCATGTCTGGAGCCGGCTTATCCTTTCCAAGGAGCCGCAGTAAGCGCGTGGATCAAGGAATCCACAACAGTTACAGTACTCTTCCTTATCCACATTCTGACTTGGGTTTCGATTGTATATTTTCTAACTTGATCACCGATCAGATCTGGGTGATCCTAGCGAAGGAAGTTGTTTTAAATGCTGCTTCTGAATAAGGTACCGGTAATATTGCCATAATTCTCATCTTTTTCTTCAATCCCCTTGGTATCTCTCGCATCAGGCACCTCGTACAATCGCAAAACAATGGAAGCTCTGATGACCAATCTGGAAATCGCGACCAGAAAGTTGCATTTACTTCATAATGATTACCTCATGGCCATATCCACGGCAAACCACTATCAGCAATGGTTACACACACATCTGCGTCCGTGTCTACTGAACGGGATCGAACGAACCATGCAGTTGGCTTGTGAAGTAGTGTAAGTCTTTCGATACGTATAAATAAATGTGCTTCTGTGTGTGTGC
>UZAN01056354.1:0-13680 GCA_900618425.1 Echinostoma caproni | reverse complement strand
GTTGTACAGCATGCGCAAAAGATCACTGCCTTACTCCAATGCAGGCAACAATTATTAACTGGTTGCATCGGATAAATAATTGAACAAACAAATTAATTAATTAAAAAATTAATTGTTACTGAACGCTTGCTTGATACCAACGATTTCCCAGGAATCCATGGATAGTGAGTTGAGCATTGAAAACCTGTTTTCGCATCGTAGTAACATTTTGTGAATGTTTTATATGCATTCGACTCAAGATGAACATCCCACCAAATGAACGAATGTGAACAGTCACAATGTTAATCGTAGAGTGAAACATTTGTGCATTTCTACTTTGGCTACTCATAAGTAGCATGATTTATGTTTACAATAATGCTGTGAGTTCAGTGAGCCGTGACGTGATTTACCATCTAACTGATATGCCTTTAGCTGTTACATATGAGTGCATTTTGGAGCTTATATTGCATAAGCGAATAGACACAGTGAATTAATTAGTAGTCTAAGTGGCAAAAAAGGTCATATTGAAAATAGGTATGGTAGTTGGGAACAAACCTTCTGTGGGCTGGTGGTAGGGTAATGCAGGGATTGAAATACAAGTTCGCACGGATTAAAAAGGGTTACATAATCAGTTGTGATCTTCTTTCTTAATGGTGATTTAAATTTTTATATTATGTAATCGAGCCAGTGATGGATGGCCAAGGAAATTCGATAAATCGGTCCAGTTTTTTCTAAACGTATAAAGGGGTTTATCCAGCCGAATCATTATCACTATCGTGATTAGCAGCAGAAGACCTCTGACCTCATTTGATAATTGACGCTGTGGATAAGTCAGAATGATTCAACCAGATTAATCTCGTAATTCATTTTGTTTGCATGCGCAGCAATTTTGTCTGCTCCATTGTTGCTCTGTGTAATTCAAGTTGTCTATTGTACGACCAACTTTTCATTTTCTTCCTAATGACCACATTTTGCGAAGTTCATACGCTTTCCGAAGGTTTAGGTGAATACCCGTTGAAGTTAAAATCAAATAATACATGAAGAAAATTAAAGAAACCTTATCTAATCCTTGTTACTTTCGTTCCTTTCTTACTCAGGATTCTGGTCAAAGCAGCTACATTGAGGATCTCTTCTACAACGAATCCCGAACCGCGGGTAACGGTTGGGTTGCGGCCACACCAACCTACACAGACTCGCAAGGCGAACCGAAAGAGCCACCGGAAAAATTCCCGTTAGCAGACGGATGGCAATGGGATGGCGACTGGAGTGTGGACTACAATCGGCCGTGTGATGATGACGGTTTTGAGTATACGGTTAACGCTGCCTTGGGTGGATATGTGGTCGTCGAGAAGTTGTATCACTCGTTTCGCCGTCGTCGACTTATTCGTCGTCGAATCCCGACCGACAACGCATCCAAGACAATTAAAGAGGTACGATAGCCCCAGGATACCTTGGTTGACTCGGCAATCCGAGTCAGGTGTTTCTGATCTTATTGGCCGTTTCTGCCGGAATTTGTGGCTTACGTTTCCCAATAAAAACATTATTGGGTCGTTCTGGCAGTAACAGTAGATGGCCGATTCAAAACGCCTTCAAATGATGATATCCAAAGAATGTAGGAATAAAAATTGTTTGCAAAATCATAGACATATGATGAACCCCGCAAACAACTAAAATATCATCTTCCGATAAAAAGTAACGAAGATCGCAGTGCGCACAGCCAACGATTGTCAAGCGCTTGTGTCTCAAGCCCCGATCTGAACCTCAAAAGTTGATGATACACGCTAGTAAGAAAATGGGTTCGTCACAAGGTATATTTCACCTCTTTTAAGCGGTGCATTACTATGTTCGAATCAGTTAGTTGTGGGCAAGGAAATCGATTCACTGCGGTTCATCGTGTTTAGTTTCCTTTAAACGGGAAAATTTCTTTGTTGTTCTTCTTGATAGGCCAGTAATATATACACACATATAAACCTTCGTAAAAAATTGTGAATTGATTAAATGATCAAAGAATATATTTTGTAGTGATTGTCAATAGATTACTTTATCTAATTCCCCCCTTAATGATATTGCCGTTTCCCTCTGTTTTTCTTAACATCTGATTGATGTTTAGTCAGCTTTGTCGAGGGGTTTTTGAGTTCTGTGGACAAGTCTGTATGGACTGAACTCAATCGCCTCAAGCCTATTTAGAATTTGTTACCTGACCCCTTCAGAACTATATATTGCAATAGCCTACAGAGGATGTTAAGCACTTCATTTCGTGTTACTTGCGCCCGGTGTCAACCAGATGGGTGTGACTTGCACCAACTTTCGTCATGTTGTCGATTCTCTCTAGGCTGACTAAATCGGGACATGATTAGGTTTCGTCCAGACAATCAACCGTTTGTCCTTCCCATTGTATCAACTCTACAGCAAGAGGAATAAGAGCAAATATAAAATATGGTCGAATCTTCGCATAGTCATAACCACGGGCTTGCACTGACTGCGGTCAATACTTTTGCTATGGCATGCGATAACAGACGGGCGATTTGTTTCGGATTTCATATCTCCTTCAACTACCACGCTTACTTAAATGAGTTACGGGGAGAATATTTGAATATCTGTCGTTTGCGAACACATATTTATATTGCATTGGATTAAGTTTTCTGCAGTTTCTCACAGTGCACGGAATGAATTCCAGTTCTAACTGATCAGCAAGAAAAGTACCTGCATTGCCTTCGTCAGACTGGTATGTGGTAGGCGTTTAAGCCCAACTCCGATCAGCCTGAGAATGTTTGAAAGAGAACACGATAGAAAAGAAGTGATCCAATTTGCTCTCTTGACCTTCTGAATTCACGATTTGCTCACTGAACCGTTCAAAGTATGCAAATTTTCACGTGTTTGTGTGCCCTACTAGCTTGTCGAGAACTGCCGAAAAAATTGATCTCAGTCATATATTGGTAGAATTCTTTGATGTGGGTGTTCAGTGATTCAGACATCTTGCGATGTCAAAAGCAGTTCTTAAATACGCATAACCAAGGCAAGTTCGCACAGTAAGATGGAATGGATAAGCACATTTGTTCAGGCGATTTCCACAACCTCTCGATTCACTGTCATATGAGACAAGATAGAAATGAGCACCAGCAGGCTAACGTGAATCACCCCGAGGCTTCCAAAGAGTACGAAATGAGCACATACCCAAAACGGGTTGAGTAGGACTAAAAGGGACGACAAATTCTGGCCAGTACTCCTTTCACCACTCTCATTTCCTCTAGGTCAACTAGTTTCGGGGCAAATGAAACTTAGCTGTTTGACTAAATACTCGATAATAATAATAATAATAATAATAAAGAAGTGAAAGAAAAAGTTAAACTCCATTAGGGGAATTACTTTTGTATGAGAAATGACTTTTTACATGCAAAGATCAACAAAAAGAGTTCTAACTACACGCAGCACATGTCTGGCATCTACAGTGACATGCTATCGCTCAGTTCACTTGCCGCAATGAAATACTTTCTTCCGTTTTCTTTGTGTGAGCACAACCACATCCCAACAACACAAAGTTACTGGAGAACTTTCAAAAGACATCTTCTTCGACCATTTTAATGATATAGCAACGCCTACGTTTAGCACGGAACGTTTTAAACTGGATAGTTTTCAAGGAACCGCTGATTACCTTAACACTTGCTTCCAATATTGGGACAGACAATTGGGACTTAAGCGAAATGGTGTTCAATGAACACCATATTGCAATAGATTATAGTTATTAAAAAAATCGGCCTATGGGTGTGTTATGTTGATCTATATGATTATGATGCAATGCAACCTTGTTTATTTTACTTCCCTTTTCATTACATTCAATCAGACTGTGCCCACGCAGTCACAGGATCATTGGGANCATTGGGAGTACGCGTTCAATTTTGAATCGTCTTTTCACGCCAAGGAGCGTAAAGTTGACATGGCACGGAGACGTCGTTGGCATCGAGCTATCAAACCTGTGGGCGAAACTGTGGAAGGAGCAAGCTGCGTTATGCAATTGGGTGGTTCAGGAGCATCCACTGTAAATATTTTTATTATTATTATTATTATTATTTAACCCGAACACAAATTTTCGGGGCTTATTTGACCGCAACTTATTCTTCTCTAGTGAATGACGATTAACCAAGTTCAGAGTTAAAACAGAGCGAAGACTGATACCACGAGATGTTGACCTTTCTTTTGATCTCCTCAGTCGCCACAATGTAAAACAATTTGGCATTTATGCATGGAAGTTTTGATAACTACAGTGGTTAAACGGACAACAGTCAGGGGGATCTGATCCAGGATCAGTCCCTCGGCAATTTGACTGGTTGTGTCAAAACCTTTTACGCATACAAAATTAAATTACTTTGTTTGATCAACACTGCTTTGCTAAAGTTTAAGAGCTTTGAATGCATGTTCCATAAAGACAGCTTGAACGACAAAAGTGGATCAACGATGCATCCAGTTGTCATGATATGTTTTGCAGTTGATGACATTGGATTTCTCCCATCAAGTTAACCTTTCAGATTATGTTGCGTCATCGACTGTGATAATCACTTTGGTATGTGTTTGGACATTCATTGAGACAGGGGTCGATTTGTTCTGCTGATGTCACCGCAACTGCAGGTGAACTGATAGGTAAAACTTGAAGTGAAATTGGGCGGCTGGCTCTGTTTCCATTTTTCCAGAAAAATTCAATGGGTGTATGGTTTCAGTCGAATCGATCCGACAGGAAGCGTTCTGCACAATACGGCCTTGATCTTCTGAAGTACGTTGTTCATTTGATGGCCACCTCTGAAGGCCAGTTTGAGGAAGACATATTTCTTCGGTACTTCGTAGACGGAATCAATACCTTGACTACAGTCCGTTGAACCACTGTAGTTATCAAAACTTTTTTGCATAAATACCGCATTGTTTTGCGTTATAGCGACTGAGGAGATTAAAGAAATGCTAATAGCTCCGAGTATTTGTCCTATATCTCTGTTTTAACTAACTGGATAAAGGTAACTCAATGTTTCAAGAGTTTAGAGTGAAAAGGTGTATATATATATGTCAGTTTTGTAAACAACGGTGTTGATTGGTGTTTTTGTAGCTCGGGTGGTATAATTTGATGTTCAGGTGTTCGCCGAGCTTGGCAATTGTATTGCAATACAATTGCAATACAATACATATATATATATATTGTAGTCTTCTTTCATTTCAACTATATATGACAAACTGAATACCATTCCTGTCAGAAACCTGTCCCCTCTGTTTGATGAGGCACACTCACTAATGTACACTGAACCATGACCATGATGCAAAGCTGACTGAGTCCTGTGCTAGCTTGGTGATGGTTAACTCGGTAGCTGGATATGCTTGTTGGATAAATTTGCTTGCTCAGAAGACTGATCAAGAGAACTAGATAGCAATTTTGTTTGTTTTGGTTCCCGCCGGGATTCGAATCCGTAATCTTCGGGTTGGGCGCCGAAACCCCTACTTCTGAGGTACACGACCGAAGGCCAACAACTTCCAAGAAACGGCAATATGCCACTCACTACCAACTTCTACAATGTCACGAAGGTGAATCTCAGCCCTGTATTCGTATTTTGTGCAATATAACTTGGTTTCGTCTCCTAGCTTGGAACTACTAGGCCTTCCAATCTCAGTAGGCAGTCTGAACCGAACTGACTCGCTACAGATCATGGTAAACTATCATTACGAATAAGCTGAAGTAGATCAATTCCCAACCACATCGTGAATATATCCTCACATTTAACTAGTAATACTGATTCTTAATTGCTATCTGAAATTACAGCTGGAGTGTGTTCTTAAAATACTTTGTGTATTTTGAGCGGTACTCCACAGCATTAATTACTTTAATTTCCATTATTTCCTCACAGAGCGGGAAAATGACCGTTCCGCGGGTGTATCTGCGCTATACAGGTAAGTTGATTATCAGATAGAGCTTCTCCGATCAACTCCTCTCATCAACTCAAGTAATTGAGCATGACTTATTGCACACTGAAATGTATTTTCAAACAATGTTTTCCAATATTTTTGCAAGACTACATCTCAATAGACGATTTGCAAAGCGCGAAATAAACTTTTCCTGGTATCTTTTAAAGATGAGCATATTTTTCGTTTTATTTCGCCCGATTCTTCCTGTTTACTTTCCTGAAACATTGTTCTAAATATTTTAAGGATGTGGGATTGTCGATTGTGTTTTCATCCTAGGATGTTCAACTGGTAGTGCTTTCCATTGGGCTCTGTACTTATTATCACTTGTACTGACATTCACAGAGGCTGGAAGATCATCGATCTACAATAAGGCAGCTCTTCAAAGAGGCTTGCTGGCAGGATTCCATCAGACAGTCTGGAAGTGATGTGATGATCACCTACACTCTCTTGATTATCGCCATCATAGTTCTCACTATCATGGTCCACCTGATATAGAATTGGTCACATCCTCTATTGTGACACACATAATGTGCCCCGCGACTCTCGTATTCTATGCCTTAATTCACCCATTGTCTTCCTTATTTAGGCCCACACACATGGCATCTGAGAGCTTATCTGTTTCAGGCCCGTAGTTTGCTGGGTGCTGATGATACCGGGCTCTCCGATCCTTATGTGCGATGCTCTTTCCAAGGTTTGACACAACGCACAGAGACAATCATGGCCACATTGTGTCCTACTTGGGATGAGACACTGATCTTCGAGGAGGTGAAAATTTACGGTGACCCAATGACCACGGCTAGCTGTCCTCCTCCAGTCATTGTGGAAATATTCGATTGGGACAAGTTGACATCAGATCAATTTTTGGGCCGATGTCAGGTAAGTCACGTGCGGGGGAAGGAGAGGATTGCTTCATATCATAAGTACATCAATAATGTCCAAAGGTGTTGTGTATTGTGTTTAGAAAATACTGAAATAATTTGGATTTCATTGAGCACGCTGAACCTTATTTCGTTTCTCAGTAGGTTTCTGAGAACAAGCAGAGTTCTGTTCCTTTCTTAGAGCACAGTAAATCAAGGAATCACAACACTGGTGCTGTGACAAATTTTTTAGGTTGGATGCGTCCTTCCTCAGCATACTAGACACCAAACCCAATCTCCGATGGTAATATTATAAGTAGTAGTATATGGATGACTGGAAATATTTTCCTAGAAACCCACCACCATTTTCGTGTTTCGTAATAGTGTCCATCCATGTAAGTATAGAAGCTATTTTAGTATTTCATGTGGGGTTTGTTCGTCTGTTTTATTCTTTTCTTTCCCCGGGAAGATTGTTCCTTTCATCAAACTGGACGCGAATGCTCCACTCAATTGTGTTCTCCAATGGTACAATATTGAGAAAGGGACCAAGAGTGGCGGGGAATTGTTGGCCGCATTCGAGTTGATTTTGGTAAGTGATCAAATATGAATTCTTTTTCTTCTCGTCCCCATGCATCCAGCGCAACGAAAGAGCCACCTTTTTTATGCTGCACACCTCAATGAGGTGTATGCATGGCTGAAGGATGGAGCCTCAGAGTTGAAAGAACGTACCGGTCCTTCGTGAATAGAATTATGTATTGCTGGCACAGTGTACCGGCAGGTTGAGTCTCTTCTGGGTCTCGAATCACGAATGTTGAAGTTGGAGCCTGAAATCTTACATCCTCAGCTATAAGGTCGACGATCATTGAATTTAGCTCACCGGTTGAATAATTAGATTTTAACTGTATTTCCGGATGGGCCATACAAATTCATAGATTTCGGTGTCTGTGTAGTGTCATTCTGGTTTATATATCATTTATTGTGTGTACAGCTCGATTACTCTACCGTTTTACATCGTCTCGTCCCTCTCACCTATGACCTTAAACAAGTAAATTCCCCCTAACTCTTTCTGTGATCTGATTGGATCATATTCCGCGATCTGCGGCCCTTGGAATCCCTCACTCCAAAGAGAGACTGATTACCGGCTTGTACGTTTTGTAATGCTCTTGTTGTTACGTCCAGTCCATCCGTGTGCTGATGGCACTCCTGCTGCACAATCGAAGTTCACTGGGCCTGCCTGAGACTCACGGCTGTAAACAAGGTGTGGTTTCTCGATCGATAAATGAACCCGATCGGTTGTGTGATTTTCGGGCCTGCACAGGAGGAGGATAAGTACCGAATCCGATGCTGCCTAGCTGTTGGTAGAGAATCACCCCAAGAGAATCAGTTGTGGAGCGGTGCACCATGTGGGAAATTCGGAATGGAAAATTCTCAATCGATCATGACACTGGGCCAACGTTTGACTCGTCTAAGATACACGCACTATTTTTCGAAGCGGGTTCGATAAACGGATAATCATAATAAAACTTTGAATTTGTCTTAACAACGGACAACAATATCCCCTTATATAGGTCCACGCAAAACTCGTCTTGGTTTTCCTCAACTGGTTGTTTTCGCGTTAAACGATCTTGCTAACTATCTCGAAGATAGAATTCCGAAAGAAAGAAAGAGCATATATTATGGAAAAATGCCTATTTATTTTATAAAAGTTGTTCAGTATATTTTCCATTCTGCCGCTTGAATAGAAAAAATCCGGTGAAGATAGTTTTCATCCACCTTCAGGATGGTAGCAGTTGGTATACTTTCGCGCTGCACCTTAATTGGTTTCTGTATTTATTCTACTGCTGTTGATTGTCTACTTGGTAGTCAAGCCCTAAGCAATGGGAAAACTCCGATACAAACTATTGCTTGAGAAAATTGTAGCAAGATTTTAACTGGTTTAATTCTGGACACTTAGCTGGTGCTTATTGTAGAAAAATTAGTTTGGAAATCACAAGTGATGATCTAACACAAGAACCAATTCATTCTTCCACTCACGTGGTTACCATGTTCGGGTCACACTAATGTAGACCTCGGTGTATCACCTCAGCCGCCCACTCGGAATAGTGTAAAAAAGAACTCTGACCAACGGCCCTCGATCGGCATGGTGTTCACTTTCTAGCAGCTACAGCTCACATCAAGTCTGCTGCAGTTTGGTAGAGTGTTGGAGGCTTTATAGAACGAGAGTACTAGTACTTTGATTGCTGACTAAGGATACGAGCAAGAATAACATTCCATGCTTATCGATAAGTGACAGTTCCATTGATCCGCTATCTGGTGCACATCGAATAGAGTGACGCTTGACCAGCTTTTGCGGAAAGCCCTTATCGCCTGTTGAGTAAAAAGCCTACCAGGAAATGCTGGAGTCGGCTTTTTTAGCTTTTATGCGAATAAGGTTATTCCATAAATAACAAAACAAATATTTTGCTTCTTCAATCCTTGTTGAGCTTATTTTGAAATACGGAGTATGATCTGAAAGCAAAACATTTGAGTGTACGCAGTTTTATTTCCTGGAGAATAGTCACCATATTCAACTCGACTTGGATGCGTCCATCCAGTTCATTCGTTCTTAAACAGTACTTGTTTCCCATCAATGGGAATTCGTCATAACTTTGAAATTCGTCGCTGAAAATCGGATAGTACTCAAAGTAATCTGAGACAATTCATTTTGTGCTGGGGGATCAGCGCAACAAAATGGTCGTATTCATTGACATTTCACATTTTGACCATGCATAACAAACAACCATAGAAGCATCAGGTTCGAACCCCTTACAGTTAGTTCTCTTGTTCCTTGTCCCTTCAGGCGATTCAGTACGGTGTCTTCTTAATCAATGAGTTGTGTGATTCACTATTCAAAGCCAAAATTCCTAAAATGGGGTTCGCACTCACTACCCCGAATACCTTCATTCCTCCATTCTATAGTACATTAGAAACGACCTATTGGCTAAATTAAAAAGGTAATTATTCTCTTTCTGTTTCTTTGAATTTAGTTGGACGGTAAGAAACCCCCACTTCCACCAACACGACGTGGTCGCCTGTACAATGTGCCCGAAAGTATTCGGCCGGTGCTTCAACGAACCGGGATCGAAATTCTCTGCTGGGGTGTGCGGAATGTGCGCAAGCATCAACTGGCCAGTGTGAACTCACCGTCTGTGGAATTTGAGATCGGTGGTAAAGTGATCGAATCATCGATCATCAAAGATGCCAGACGGAATCCGAACTTCACCGAACCGTTGCTATTCCTGGATGTTCTACTGCCCAAAGAAGAACTATACACACCACCAATGAATATTTGTGTGCGCGATCATCGGGCTTTTGGTCTTCGTCCATTGGTTGGAATTCATGTGTTAAAAAATTTCAGCCAGTTTAAAGTTCCTCCACGTACAGTTCGACATGATCCTCTGACAGAAATTCCAGGTATCTGCTGCTTTGTTAGTTCCGCTTTAAGAATTTACTCCATCATTTTCAAGCCTCGTATTTTACAAACAGTTAATTTTCTATTGGCATCGACCAGAACACATCTACAAAAATGTAATAATAACTTCAGCAGGTAAACCACAAAACCCAGTGCAGCCAATAAAATGAGACATGACTACTCAATACTATATCTGTCTTGCCTTGAAAGCGAGTCCTACGATTCATCAGTGTTATAAAACAAGGAATTTCGTTAGAAGCAACAATTCACCTCGTGTGTCCTCAATGACTTTTGGTTATATAAGTCTCAAAATCGCCTCATTTCACAGAGATCCAGTTTGGAAAAGTTACACGCAGGAGCGAAATCAACCGCATTACGGGTGACTGTCGACTTTTGTGTTTCGATGGATGCGTGAGAGAGGGATGAATGTACAAGTCTTGGATTATCAAGAAATTAGCTACACCCAACCTGGGTGACTTCGATTCAACGTGTTGAAATAAAATATACCTTTGTGTTTAAACTTTCACAGCAAAAGCGTGGGCAGCTATGTAGCCTGTAAACCAACCTGATGATAGTTTATAACACCGATTTGGTTGTGGGATTCATTGTTTTGTTTGATTTACGATCGATATTCTGGTTACTTTCCGGTTAACGAAAGACCTCGTTGCTGAAGTAATACACATTCCGGACAGACTAGGTCACGAAAGGAATCAATTTGAGTGAAATTCTTAAGTAGAAAATGTAATTAATTTCAAGAATGAAATACAAACTCCGATTGGCTTTCCTCTGTTTCATTTAAATCACCAGTACTCACGCACTTTATGGAGTTGCACGATCGTCGACATTTCCGAACAGCTCTTTTAATCGTGTTTTCCATTTATAATCTATGATCACTTAATCCCACTTTACGTATTCAGGTGCTTTGGTTTCACATATCTCGTCCTTATCTGTTCCAGCTTTATGCGATCCCTCCCTCTTGGCAACACTCCCGAAAGAAGTGATAAAGACAAAAGAAAGTAAAATGAAACTGAAGAAAAAACCAGTGAGTAAAACTTTACAAACTTTCCCCAATTGGGACAGATTTTATCCGTGCTAAATGACATGCGATTTTGCTGTGCCTAGTAGATTGCCGTAACTCGTCAAGTTCTCCTAATCTTATTGTGCTTCTGAATTCACCAAATTTCACGAAACGGAATGCGTCTACAATTGTCGTTTTAAGGTAATGCCGCACACGTTAGAGATTATGATAAAATTTCTCGGTGGGGGGAGGGGGGTGACTGTCAAAACTCGTCTTCGTTCTATCCAATCGAGTAGTTCGGATATCCAAAGTGACTACCTTGATTGGGGCATGAGCTGCGCATGTCACTAAATAGATTGCTGCGGTTCGCATACTGTCCACTGAGGCAGGCGATGAGTGGAAAAGTAAAGGGTGGTCAAACTAAGATGAGGTCAAACAAGGCTTTCTGGATGGAGACATCTGAAACAGCGTAAGCAAGATTTAGAGACTCTGAGTGATACGGTTGAGTGTCGGAAACAGTCGCGCTCGTGGATTTTCTCTGTTTCTTTACAACCTTAGTTTTCATGAATTCTTTATTTTCGCTCTGAGATGGATTTTAAAATTCCAATCCTCGTTTTACGTTTTCGTCCAAGTGGACAGTCATTGGACAGCAACCAAAGCCGGTGCAAGAAATGACATGGTCTGTGATTTTACAAACTGATCTGAACTGACCCCATCACAAGCTTAACCCTGAACCTTACGGACGAAGTGTTTTATAATTGGACATGGCCTACGGCAAAGTGTTCATTATTCCTAATCAAAATACACTCTGCCTAATAGGTCCTTTGACGATGGATTGAGGGGAAAAACCAAGCGAAATGTGCAGTACATGGATCGCTCTTTCAGTGACGCAGATTTGTTCTTTTTAACAAATCTAACAATCTGGATCCTGATATTTGGCTATGTAGTGTAGTCCATCAGCAAGTACAGTGCGCGGCTCGGCAACCCGTTCTGTCTTTCCCAGGTGTAGCTGGTTGTTTCAGCTCCCTCCCTGCTGCACACGTTACCATGGAAATACTGTAGCGACCAGCGACTGGTCAGGCTTGGACCTGAGTAGGATGTCTGTGCGAGTGCGAGGTCAAAAGTACTGCGGTCCACGGTTCACTCGCGCTGTTTTGTAGCTTTGTATCTGGTTGAAGCACCTATTTTTTATTAAAATTAAGGAAGAGAGGTTTGCGGAATGGACTGTCACTGTTTTGGTCGGTTTTGACGTTTTGATCTGCTGTTGATCAAATCATGCGGTCCAGTAGGGGTAGCTTAAAGCTGTATGGAAGTCGCTTTGTTTACGTTACTCAGGGTGGTGGGTTCGGACGACGGCTCCCTCGGTTCTGTGTAAACTGAACGGTCTTATTTTATTCCCCAGGAGTACTGGAAGGTCAAACGTGACTCGGCATGATTTCCTCACTTCCGCATAGTGGCCGGCGTTATTAAGTCATTCCATAGAGGATCTTCGGAGAGCCTTTCTGGCCTCTTGTATCACCCCAGTTAAAGGGAGATCTTGAGCGTTTTCACTTAACTGCTGACTGATAACATATACTGAGTATCGATTGAATGTTTGTTGATTGCTGGTTCAAGTGCGACAAAAATGTCATCTAAATACTCACACAAATATCCATTTTAGAGATTTCATTGAACAATTTATTTTTTCCTGACTTTGTTACAAAAATATTTCCAAGTATTTGGGCAGAGGATGAGTCCTTTACCATTTATCGACCGGAACCATGGTATGTTTTTATTTATCGAATACGGAGATTAAAATGAAAACATTTTCAGAAATCTTACTTCCATCGCAATCACAATAAAATTACCAATATGAATGCAACGATTTCGCTAATCGATCTCATTCTTTGGCTTACCGTTTGTAAATTACCATGTTTCAAGTCCTCGAAAACTGTGCAAACCGTACCTACATCCGGTTCGAATGAATCTTCGAGAAAATCGATGAAGTGGCAGTTTACCGGATTCAAAAAGCAAAAGGCGACAAATTTGAAGGTAACTACTGATGATTCTGAGGTTTTTTCCGGGAGGATATTCATTTCATTAAATGATACAATAGCAGTAACAATAAACTAATTTGTTTCATTTTTCTAAACAAATTCCAGATTATGAAATGGTTCTCGGGATTCTTGCTGTGCAACTGTGCTAATGACACTCCGTAAAGTTTTCGTCCACAATAAAACACTACTTAATTTCACGCAATTTTCAACTCCAATATCAATATACGTACATACAAATACACCAAAACATATTTAATAACCACTGAGAGATTGAGTGCTTCCTGGATGTCGAGTGGTCAAGTACAAAACACGGGCTGTACAACTGTTAGTCTTGTCGCTACTTATGAGTAGTCTACCACATTCAAAAAAACGTAATCCGGGATAAATATCAGGTATTATCAT
>UZAN01056351.1:0-13685 GCA_900618425.1 Echinostoma caproni | reverse complement strand
AAGAAATATCACAGTTGGAGTCAGAGTTGATTGTGAAGAAAATATGAACGAAAAACGTCCTCGTGGATTGCTCCTTTTCTTCGTACAATCATGGTCACTACAGGATTCATCATGAAGCCACGTCTCCGTTGGCATTATGATATCAAGCAATTTTTGTAGGCTGTTTTTTAGAAGGGCAAATTTATCAGTAATAGAACGCGAGTTAATTAAGAGAAGAGACATTAAACAAGATCGCTTGGGGATGGGGAGTCTCTGAGGTACATTTGCCTTTGGTAGTTTTGTACGTCAGTAGGAAACTGTCGCAGAAGAGGGCGTGCCAGCCCTAATGGTGTGTTTAGAGGGACAGCACTTTTCATAATAGTTTGTGTGTAATTCATATGGAAGGTAGGAGGGGGCTGTGAAGAATGTTTGGTGGGTTATTGGTGGGGGAAATGATGGGTTGAGTGCTGGGATATGTTTCTCAAGTGGTGCAGAAGAGTCTCGGAAGATTGGTGGGTGTTGAGCATGCCCCAGATTTGGTGATGCAATTTGTGGGCGGCTCAAGAGATAAGAAGGAAGAAGGTTCTGGCTCGGATATCTCATGAAGGAACTATGAATGAAGCTGGGTCCTATGGGTGGGAAGAAGTTAACAGGAGTTGGGTTTGGTGCAAAGCTAAGATAGTAGGGTAAACCGTATACATTTGCAGCTAACAAATGGGAGTGGGGTGTCGGAAAAAATGGTCGATTTGTTCTAGGTGGGGGGTTTGTTCTGTTTTGGTTCAGGTGACTATGCCAGGGTAAAGGTTCCGTCCGTGGGCGGTGACCGTATACAGGTTTTGTAATAGGCTGGGCAAGGTAGGTTGATGCGGGTGAAGAGGGGATTCTGCGGGGTACAGTTCGATTAAGGTCGGTTCATCGCCCCGGCAAGGCCACAAGATTTTATGGTGTGTATTGCGCCGCAGGGATCCATTTTTACTTAAGGGTTTTTGGGGGGTTGGAATAGGGGTTTGGAATGGTAAAGTAGTCATGCTTGATGACTTCCTCATTTGGGGTCGGGGAATGTCCCCCAGTAAGGAGGGCGGTATTACAGGCTGAGTCGTACAGACGGTTGTTTCGGGGTTCAGGCGTGAAAGGTTTGGACGTTTAGGTGGTGTAGGTTTGGGTGAACTCGAACAAGATGCATCGAGGTCTACATTTGGAGTCCGAGGCCTACGGGGGGTGGGGTGCTTGTGGGGAACTAGAATTGGGTGAAATAGGGTGTCTGTGCGGCTGTTGATTTAGTAGTCATTTTCCGTGTAGCCCTTTGAAGTATTATCAGGATAGATTTGTATGTTTATGAACGAAGTATTTTTTGCTAAATCGTTTCGTTTAGCTATAAACTCCTTTGCCAAGATGTCATTTGGAAATTGAGGTAACTAGTTCTAGGGATTCTAGCCTACACTTAAGGTTTGTGATGCTGCTGTCAATCTCGGAAGTTATTTTAATTGCATCATTGTACGCATCCCCTAAGGAGGCAGAGCAATTTTTGAGGGGAATTGTGGTCTGACTGATACTAGCTGCTTTTCTACTAGCCCGGGCTTTTGGGCGTTCTGCGGTGTGTCGCGGCATTGTGTGAAGATAGATCACAGCGGGGCCACTAAGGTTTTTCAGTAAAATAAGTATGTAAGTTGCTACAGCGATAACTTGCTAAGCATCATTTATGGTGTAACGCAATTCGGGTGTCAAAGGTAGCCCGTTAGGTGTAGGTAACAGTAACAACCTTGATCGTACTACCTATTATGATTATCTATGATACTCCTGCAATATGACTACAGAAGCGGATGAGTAACTTATTTTTTTTATAAACAGAGGTCTATAGTGATATTGCAAGAACAATACAATAAACGCAAAAGCTTCTAATGAATATGAATATGAAAAACAAAAACTAGACGACCTGATTTCCACGTCAAGTTCGAACGCGCGCGGTCTAAGTAGCAGACACCAGCTTCCTCTCTACAGTCGATCCTCTCAGTTACTTCATCAAGAAAATAGAGGAGGTTTGACAGGCACGACTTCCTCTTCATGAACCCATGTTGATCAGCTGTCAGTGCACCTTCGGCTACCACGTGTTCAGCGATCCTTCTACTCAGTACTCTCTCCATGACTTTCAGCACTACCGATGATAGGCTGATAGGGCGATAGTTCGAGCACGACTTACGTTCTCCCCCCTAGTGGATAGGTATAACTGTCACCAAAAGCCAGTCCGTGGGTAGTTGGTTCTGTGCGATGGAGGCATTGAATAGTCTGGCAAGGGGCTCAGCCAAGTGGTCAGCCAGTGGTCTCAGGATATCCGAGTGAATGCCATCTGGCCCTGCTGCCTTATTTAGAATGAGCTTCCCTTAACACCTGATGCACTTCATCCGCAGAGATCACCATGTCAAGCATGAGAGTTCTCTCTTGGTTGCAGATGGGAGTCTCTGATCTACCGTTGTCCGTTCTGTAAACCACCCGAAATTAATTGAGGAGAGCTTGGTTAGACCAAGTTTGGTTCTCGCTCGCGTTAACAATTGTGCCTACTTCCTTTCTAAGGGCACTCTTGGACTGCACATAATTGAAGTACGCCTAAGGGTTTTGTTTGACATTAACAGCCAAGCGCTCCTCGTACCGTTTCCTGCACTCGTTCTGGCCTCTAGCGGCCTCGAGCCTTACCATATTGTACCTTACGTGGGCGCAAAAGCCACCCGAACGCTGCCAAGCCTTCTTTTTATGCCGCGTTGCTTTATCGACACGCGCCCTCCACCAGGGCACCTTTTTTCAGGTGCTACATGATTGGTCAGCTCCAGCATATTGCCCTTTACGCTCTCCCATTGGTCTTGCACACTTTCTTGAGCATTGTCAGCCAACCAGTTCAGTCCACACGCCCGACGCTGCAAGTCCCTGGTGTCTATCTTGTTCCACTGACGCCGAAATTTGTCAGGAGCAGGTAGTCCCTGATTTCCAATCCTCATTCTTATAACCCCGTGGTTGCTTTCGCCCATCGGGTCTTCTATAACAATTCCCCGCACCTCGTCGGGGTGTTTGGTGACTCCCTTCATGTCGGCGGGCGGTTGGGCGGCTTTGAGTACCAGCACTCCCCCTCCGGCCCGTCTATACTGGAGATCCACTCTGCTGGGGATATAGTTGGGAGGGCTCAGGTTACTAATTTCATCACTAGGTCGCAGCTATGATTCTGTGATTATTATCACGTCATCCTGGCTTGTCCGTGCTCTTAGTTCGGGCCATTTGTTTCCGATACTTGTGGCATTTCTACATCATACCTCAATTTCGACTTCTTCCTTGATCCCCTGTATCTCGTGGGAGTAGTTGGTTGCTCGTGCCTCAAACCCGAACTCCCCATCCGTATTTTGTGATCTTATTGTTGCTCTTCCTATTTTTTGCGTTAAATGGGCCTTTCGGTAGGCTTCTCGGTGGGGTGATTAAGCTGGGTCTGCCATAGGTGGTGCTACATTGCCCTGTCTGATCCCTCGGTGTCTTCTCGGGGCCTCTTTGCAAACTAGACCCCAGTCGCTGGACCTAAACTTGAAGCGGACTCATTGGCGTTGTCTTAAATCCAGGCGAGTAGGGTAGGGGTGAGAGTACGTGGGGTTTCCTCCGTGCCGCGTCATCTGGCCGAATAGTCACCTGGCCTCTTGTGCTGTGACTTATCTTTCCACAGGATTGTAAGAACCAGTCACGATGTCTGGGGTTTGTGAATTCGACAAGGACAGGACTGGTAGGGGTACGTTGCTCCGTTCCCATCCCTGTCCAGCGTCCCAGGAGAAGGATTCTCTTAATGGCTATGTGTCCTGACAGTTGACAATGTGGTAGCTCGTTGCCTGGTCTCTTTGTCTGTCTTCTTTCATTGTATCTTTCATGTATTACCACATTTCTATTCCCGCCAAGTGCTATATCGCTGGACCTTTTGATTTTTGTTAGTTCAACCTCCAACATCCACTTTCGCTGCTCGACTGCGATGGGACGGGCCACTAGTTCCGATACCGCTACTTTTGGGGATTGGTTCCCTATGTCCTGATAGCACCCGGAAAAGCGGAGGCATTATTCTGCTTCTTTCAACAGGTACACCGGGAGGACCAGGGGCACTGGGACAGCAATGGGCAAAAAAGCAGCCAACGACGGCCATGGGTGATAACCCCATAAGTGTCGATGATGTCCAACGTACTCTCGAAGGACTAGTAGCTACAAAGGCTGCAGGCCCTGACGGGATTCACCCAGCTGTACTGAAACCGCTAGCGGGACGGCTAGGAGTGCCCCACAGCAACCTTTTCAACGCCTCCTCAGATACGGATAGACTGCCAGAGGATTGGCTAATGACGACGATTGTCCCAATCAACAAGGAGGGAATATTGTGTTTGGGCGTCCAGCCCGTTCTTGGTCAGAGCTGCCAAAGTGCTGGAAAGGGTTCATAGGCGCTTCACGAGGTGGTTTGGCGGAATAAGATAGCTCTCGTATGCGAAGAGATTGGAGGTGAGGCACCTCTTCTCATTGGAGAGACAAAGGCGTCGAGGCGACCTCATCGAGGCGTTTAAGATCCTTAAAGGAATCACAGATGTAGGAGGTGATTCCCCAAAGGTTCTAAAGCTAAGTGAAACCACCTCACTCCGAGGGCACGCAGTAAAACTGGCAAAGGATAGGGTGAATTGTCGACTGAGGGTCACATACTTTCCGGTTAGAGTCGTGAAAGACTGGAACAAACTGCCAAGGAAACCCATGTCAGCCACCTCAGTGGGGGAATTCCAACACTGTTTGGATATCTTATGGGTTAGTATGTTCATTAGAGGAGAGTAAACGTGTCAAGCGCCTGAAGCTCGTCTCCCTCCCCTCTTCTATTCATTCAAACGGCCCTCTAACCGCTCCACTTCCACTTCCTCTTTTCACCTCTCTAACAAACCTCCGATAGTTCTCCTTAATTTAGAATATTTCATCCTTACGGGTTTCAAGTTTCTTGGTGTAACTCTCCCATCCGACAGGTCAGTGTGCAGCGCACCACTGCACAAACACTCACGGAGAGGGGTGCTTTAACTGGAGATCCTCTCCTAGTCGCCCCTCTACGTGTATACCCCTAAAGATGAACCTTTTCATCCTATTATCGCAGCACCGGGAGAGCCTTGGAGCTCACCATTGCAAGAAACTAGACAACCTGGCAAGCTGCCGTCACCGTCCTGGGCACCGACTTGAATTGAACTGAACTGAACATTTCGTGAATTTCACGTTTCATTCACCTAACTCCAGCCGCCTCATGCATACATAGACATTTGACGTTCCACCTCCTTTTTATATTTACACATTGATCCTACCATTTGACTTTGTTTATTTTTCTACTTCATTCGCACTCTATTTAGTTTACTCGCGACCTGACTACTCACATTCGGCTCGCGGGAGTGCAGCGTGACGGTGAGCGTGCGATTCTTATCCATACTCATTTTATTCCGTTCATATTTATTGAATTATGCTCACAGTACTACCCGGCTCTTGTTTTCAGGTTGTTTTGAGATCACTTTTAAGTTTGTGCAGTTTTTATTTGCTTATTTGATCGCTTATTAAAGCAATATCGTTGAAACTTGCTGGACCGTTCGATTTGTTGACGTTTTTGGATCCGATTTTGGCTACGCGCTGCTGCTTGATCTATTCGGCAGATCCAGTGTTAATAGGCTAGACAAAATACAAGGTGTCTTATTGAGTGGTAGTGTCTTGCGAATGAATGCTGAGCTGAAAATCTCCAAATAAAATCACTAGTACAGTGATGGAAAGGGACTGCTCTGTGGGTCGCTAAATAGCAAGTACGTGAACAGAAAGCGTGAAAGCAGCTTGTCTTCATTAGATCGTTACAGACTGCTAAGAAACTCCTTGGACTTACCTTTATCCAGGGGAGCGCGTGTTTTGTGGATGTAGCTGTGGGAGTAACTCCCCATTTTGTTTTTTTGTTTGACCTCGTGGCCTACTATGCTGATGCGATCCAGTGGTCCTCTAGGTAATGCCCAAGATTATTCAGTATCGTCCCTCCTAATTCGAAGCACACATAGGCAAACTGTACGCTCAAGGTGCATGAATATGGACTCAAATTGGCATCAGCTGCGAGTCCTGTGACCTGACCTAAAGTGGATACACAAGCCAAACAAGTTATTACACCCTAGTCACGTGCAAGAAAAGGGTTTTCTCTCGAGATTGTTGAGGGCAAACGTTGTGATCTGTGCCAAGATTGGTTTTACCAGTGGTGCACTAAACTAACGTCCAAGGCAGTTGAACACTATGCTGTTCACAAGTTTCTGAAATGGGTTTGTCCAAACTGCACCAGCGCTATCGGACTTTTCTGGGCGAAAACGCCACCGAAACGGGACTCATTGTCGCAGCTGGTAGCACAAGCTACTCCGTGTAACTCGACTCCGAGTAGGCAGATGAACAGAAGTAACCCTGAGCTAGGAACTCTGATACATGGGGAGGGAAACTAGCCTGGAATAGTTACTGACGGAGAATGGATTTTAGTGCGGAAGCCTGAGCGTGGTGACTAACCAACCACGTCAGTGGCACCTCTAGGCCGAGATGTAAAGTCTATCACTAAGGCATGCATTGCCAATTAGGCACCCGCACGGGTTACCGTGAGGGCAGCCGGTAGCAGGCAGCGGATCAATTAGGCTACCCGTGGTCACTCGCCACCAGGGAAAGAGGTACTTGATGCGCACATGGACGCTCACGAGGAGGCCATTGTGAATCTATCCGAACTCACCACCAACCTGAGGGACTACCTGCATGGGCTTGAGGTCAATACCAACACAGCCCTAGGGAGAAACAGAAATGTCGTTAATAGGGGCATTCCACAGCCGTTTGTCGAAAAACGCGCAGCGGCAAGAAAGCTCTCCTACACCAAGTTAGAAACATAATCCGGTTCACTCAGATTTCCTCAGAGGTGCAAATCAGGCGAGTATTGCGCCTTGGAAAGTGGCAGAGCGATCAACGGTTACCTAGCGCCTTACCACCCAGGCCAACCCTTGTGGAGCTTCATAACCCGAGGCACCGGGACTTGATGCTGGCAGCTTCCGCCAACGTGTGGAAGTTGACCGAAGAACAGGTAATCATAGGGCCGGACTACCACCGCGACCGCAACACAACGATTTTACCTAGATGCATGCAGCAATTTAGCACCAAACTCCCGTCCGTCAACGTACCGAGAGCGGGTGTGGTGATCCAGATCTATACGATGGTCCCTACCCTGAAGCGGCGCGTTACAGTTTCAGAACATTTGCGATCAATCAAGTTTGAATGCTGCCGTCAATTACACGTGCATGGCTTCTGAATACACGTCATTGGTGGATGGTGCCAGCCAATCCAAGACAATGCAGATAGAAGCAAGATTATGCGAACAGTATTGCAATCCCATTGGTGGAAGCCCAGATAGCCAATAATCTCCCTTTGTACATATTATTTAATCACCTTCATTCCTTTCAGTAAACAAACTACCGCTTACTAACATTCGCGTGGCCTTTTCCTCGCCTCTCGTTCTCGTGAGACATTGCGAACCCGTGCCATTGCGGTCCAGTGCTTCTGTGATCCAGTCCGTGATAGCTGACTATTGATTCGTATCCTATGATTCCTATTGCGTGGGTTGCATTCTGAATTCGGTGCGTATTACTACGATTACTACAAACATTACAGTGGGCACGAGAATCCGCGCAGGAAAACAACCCCTGCTTCCAGGTCTGATCTGAGAGATGAATCTCTAGGGCACGAAGATCACAATATGGCGTGGACCAATTGGGAAACTGCACCACTAGAACCGAGGTAAAAATCTTGGAGGTCTCCCGGGGAGAACTCTCGGGTGCAGCCCCTCAAAACCAACAGGAGGTAAAAAGGCGCTGGGTCTCAGTATCTACTACACTAACGCCTGCAGCCTAATGAACAAGTGGACCGAGCCCCAAGCTGAAGATGACCAAACGCACTGCCTCGCCATAAAGGAGATTTGGCTCAGGTCTGATTTTGTATCGCGGGATTCTGTCCACCAGGATTCCAGGCTTATCGCTGCGATCTTTCAGGGGATAGGTTGAGGAGTGATGCTCTACTGCTTGTAGCGGACCACTTTCCTCAGACGACAGTGGATACCCTGTGTAACGACCAAAACGCGATTATCCTGGTCCGAACAAAATGAAAAAGACCTCGTCTGTATGCTTTCAATGAAATGATCTTTCGCTCGTTCTGGATAGCGATAAACAAATCTCAGAGCAACGCGTAGCCCAAATTATCGAGAACCAAGTCGATTCAAAAATAATCTACGGTACTATTTGTGCATTAATAACATATACATAAGGCAGTCATGCCTCTGATAGTGAGCCTGATTCACTGTCCAGCCAAAATGTCACGAATATTCACAGAAAATATCTGCGGTAATGAAAAGTAAATAAGAAAATGGGTGACTTGAACTACCTTTCAGATAATTCTGGACCAATATGAAAATTCTGCACGCTTCAACAGATCAAGCAAAATAATCTTGAGCGTTACAGCCAAAAGGGGTTCAGTATAACCGAAAGCAACGGTTAGTTGAACAACGAGCGTCCAAACGAAACTTTGGTTGCAATAAAACAAAAAAAGCACTGAATCCCATTTATATGTAAAAGCAAAACACTTGAAGTGTGCGTCCAATAGATATGCTTCACCGTAAGAAAGGTGAAATAGAAGGTTCAGAACAGAAAATTCACCTACGTGAAAACCACTGTCGGAAAGAATGCACGATAGAATGACGAAGAAAGGTAAGGGAATGCAAGGTAATTGAGAGGAATTTTCAATCTTTTTGACTGTTACATCCTGTGCACCGAGAACATTCAGACTGCTGGGTGCGGATTCAAGCTCACAGGAGTAAGATTAGCAGTCCTGTGTGTTTATTGTAGCCCAAGCGCAGGCATAAACGAAAATAAGTTACTGATAGATTTTCTCCGGCACACAACAACTCGGGCCAGTAGGTTTCTCGTCATGGGGGATTTCAGTGTGCCCGTGATGGAATGGGAGATGAAGTATGCGCCAGTGGGCAGCTTCGGAGATGAGCTACTAGAGATGAAGCACGAATTGGCGCTCACCAAGTACGTCACCAATCCCACCCAATGGCGACTGGGTAACTCTCCTAGCACCTTAGACCTTGTGTTTACCAAAAGCAGGAAAGTCATCGGGAACACTGCTATAGGTGCACCGCTCGGTAGAAGTGACCGACTGTGCTCCTTCCCCTCCCAAGTCAAGTTGCGTCGAAGCTATGGGCGCATGAAGCCCGAATGTCTCCAGGCTGCGGCACAGACCATGGTCTGGTCAGAGGCAAACTATGGGGGTTTAGAGTTGTGGGACTTGATGAGGGATAACCTGCTGACTCTCACCAATAGTTTTGCACCTCTGTGTCCCGTTAGGTCAAAGACCACCCCATCCTGGTGGTCCAGTCGGATGAAAAAAGCCCTAATTAGAAAAAGGGTCGAGTGTCAGAGACTCTATACCACAAGTGGTTATCTAAGACACCTACAGTACTCACGTGAGCGTAAGAACTTCGACTGCATCCTCCCAGATACCAAAAGAGTTTTCGAGGTTTCTCGAGCCAAGAAAGCTAAGAGTTCCCCTAAGGCTCACTACAGGTATGTCCAGTCTAAGTCGACTTCAAGAGAAGCACTCGGCTGTATCCGGTAGAAGGACGACACCCCGGCCACAGTAGGGATCAGTAGGGATCCACCCTAGTCTATTCAGGTAGACTGAAAGCTACCTAGGAGGGAGAACCTTTCGCGTAAGGGTGGAGGGGGATTGGTTGAACTGCGGGCATGCTTACAGCGGGGTCCCACAAGGCTCGGTCCTTGGACCATTGTTGTTTCCTGTCTTCATCAATGCTCTAGTCCCCCGTCTATCAAAAGTGATCATATTTGCAGACGACGTTAAACTACTTGGCTCGCACCAGGTAGTGGACCTCCAGTTTTACCTAGATTCAGTGCAAGCATGGTCTGCAGAGTGGGGTCTCCCATTAAATGCAGCGAAGTTTAGGGTCGTACGAGCCGGGAGTGCTCAGGNAACAAACTGCTAATGGAAGTGCGTACGACTGTGAAACATGAAAGGTTCAAAAGACAACTTTCTATACACTTGACGATCGACACAATTGCCACAATGTCCGGAAGCAGAAGAATTGATACTGTATATGAAATGGGTTTTGACTACTGACCACCCGAAAGCTGATTCAGCTTCAGAGCGGGGTCTGTGAAACTTGATCCATTGTAACACACATACTCAAGTAATATAACCCATTCTACCCTACATTATACGCATCTGCTCACATTTCCACCAGACTAATTTGGAAAACATTTGTGGCACATCCTAACTCGGTCGCAGTGTCCACACTCTCATACAACTTGATATCAGTACACGGATCCAGCCTCAAAGCTAGATCTGCAAACAAACTCTCTGCTGGTACATACTTCAAGAAGAATCGTGACCAATTATTGCTTACTTTATCATCAATTGCTCTGTATTCGGCTTGACTCAATTGGCTAAACTCTGTGGCACATGCTCACCAGGTAGCAGTGTCCACTTTCTCAACCAATTCCATATCAGTACACCAATTCAGTTTCAAAGCTGAATCTCTGGAACGAATTCTCTGTAGGTGCATGCATTTGAAAGTACTGTGACCTATTATTGCTTCGTTTCTGTATATATATATTTGTAGGTACACGTACTTTTTCGCATTATTCCACGGTGCATATTATTCGTGACATGTTTTGTTCCCCCACTTCTTCTCAGCTGGGTATCATCCCAGACTATTGTGTATCGCCTTCTTGTTCCAGAATCGGTTGGTTTGAGCTTGCCGAAGGCTTGGGTTCTACACCCACAATGGACAATTTTGCTCCGGCAATGGTTGTTGGGCGCGGCTGTCTCTACCGTTTTGGCTATATGCGTCTGCATTCCGGACCATTTTGAGGATCACGCCCTCTGCCTCACCTAAAAGGTGTTTTAAGTTTGGGTGTCTAGCGTCAGTCCCACACCAAAGCGACCAACGCCTAAACAATTTAAATCAATCCATTGCCGATCGAAGCCCCGAAACCCAAATGAATGTGCTCTCAGAAGCAAGCTGTTATGTAGCTGACAGAGAAACCTGTATTTGGGAACTGTATAAACTCGCTGTACCCCTCTTTCCCATTCATTTCTATCCGCGAGTCTCCATCTCCTCCCGTTCTTTGTCTCACAGACATCGATCTGTGTTTTCCTTCCATTAATTCCGCACTTCGAATCCTCTCGATACAAGGTTCGCTCTTCCTTTAATTTCCGTTGACATGCTCACTCATTGTATTCCTCCATCCTCCAAATCTGCGTATATGACCTTATCCGCTTTGTGTTCCATTTGCACTGCGTTTTCATTCCGGTCCCCCGCCGTCTCCATTGTGTATACCTTCCAACTGGACCTTCTATATATCTGCACCTTTGACGTATATGTGATTATTTTGAACATATGATCACGCTTTGTGCATGCTTCACGGGCTTCGTGAAATATACATTATTATTATTATTATTAAGTTGAAGGCTTTCGGGCTGCCCCCAGGACTACTGGAGTGAATACAAAGCTGCTTGACAGGTCGGAGGTTTATTGTGAAGGTAGAAAATAACACATCAAGCCAGGGGCGAGTGCTTAGTGGAGTGCCACAGAGCTCTGTCCTAGGTCCACTGCTTTTTCTGCCCTACATCAACGACCTCAGCACCGACCTAGAAAACCGCTGCTACAAGTTTGCAGACGATGTAAACATCCGGGGAGTCCGCTACAAAGTCGGTTCAGAGAGATCTTAACAAAATACACGAGTGGTCAGTTGAATGGGACCTGCCTCTGAATACCCTGAAGTGTTGATAGCTAGTCAAAACTGGAGGCATGAAAAGCGGCAGGACACTGGTAACCCCGGACCAGTCCAAACAGATACCCACGGTAACCATAGCCAGATACCTAGGTGTCCTTGTTAGTGTGAACTTTAAGCCTGGACTCCAGTGCCGAGAAGCAGCAAACCGGGCATCCAGAGCCTTGCACCAACTAAGACGTGCGGTAAGCTCTCGGAAACCTGAAGTCTTACCCCCTCTTTACAAGGCGTGTGTCCGCACTTCGAATACTGCATCCAGGCTTGGAGCCCGTTTCTGATCCAGGATGTGAAACGCTAGAATCAGTGCAGCGTCGCTTCACCAAGTGGATTGCGGGTTTAAGACATCTATCTTACGAGGGGCGTCTCGAAGTGTTAGACCTTTTCTCACTAAGCAGACATAGGCGGCGCGGGGACTTGAACGAGGCGTACAAGATCCTGAGAGGGTTTATGGATGTACCAGATGGAGCGCTACTCAAGCTCAGTGAAACAACAAACCTGAGAGGGCACGTTCTAAACTGGCTAAAGATAGAGCGAGAACTCGGCTTAGAGCTTCCTCGTTCGCAACAAGAGTTGTGAATGATTAGAATAGACTGCCGGATGAAGTCATCGCTGCCGACTCCACAGCAGACTTCAAACGCAGACTAGACATGGTATGGACCAGGGTGTTCGAGGAGGGCGGGGACTGAGTGGAACAGTTTCGATACAGCTGACTCGGGACCGCTATCCATTTATTGCCAAACCTCCACCATCTATGTCTTCCTCTCATCTTTATTCTCTCTTCTCATAAACTCTCTAGATGCTCTATGCTTAGCCCTTACTTATCCCCTTTCTCTATTAGACACCTCTATCTCTTTTCATTAACTTCTTAGTCCCAATGAATGGTCTAGTTTTCTCACAAGTCTGCGAGCTGCAATACCATTCTTGACAACCCCCCCTGACTGGAGCCCTGCGAAGGGGGTCTTTGTATGCTATTAGTTCAAGAAGAAAGACCAAAGGGTTCTATTAAAGTGCAGGGGAGTACTACGCGCATGTTCTTGCACCTTCGGCAAACGACATATGCCAAACGCCTTCAGGAGCTGACCCTTTTCTCACTCAATCTGAGAAATCTGAGGGGGGACCTGATTGAAACCTTCCGTATTTTGACGGGTTTCTCTCAGGGATCTCCCACCTACTTCAGCCGAGGGGTGTACCCAACAGAAGAGGAAAGCATGAAGTTAGACAAGCCATGGTCACTCAAACGCCTGAGTCTCCTTTTTCGCACCGGGTAAATAGTGCATGGAACAAACTGCCTCAGGAGGTAGTGGCGTCAAAAGCCATTACCGTGTTGAAGCTGAAGCTTGACGCATCCTGGGTATCAGCGTACCCCGATTATATGTGACACTAGGCTTAAGGTCGCAAATAGCTCGTCCGTCTCCGTCCCGCTCTTTACATTAAACTCCCGTTTGATTTCTCCAACTCCGTCAGCTCAGTTTTTATTCACTGTTCACCACATTTTACTGAAACTTCTTGATATTAAGCATCATCACCTTCAGGTCAAGTTTCTTCTCAACAACACATCTCTTACTCCGGGTACGTCGGAGCGATTGGTTGCGAGCTGTAGCTTTGATCCTGTTAAACTTCAGACATGTCCTGTCACTTCGAGTAACCATCAGAAGTCTGTTTTCCTTTTCCAGAACCATAATTACTCACGTCCACGTGAACGAAATAGCACAGTTGTCGCAGCGCCGTGGTACTCCCAAGCTCAGTGGTGCAAGCAACTGGACTGCTCTTGGCTCCGCCGAAAGTAATGTGACCTGACTAATCTTCCTTGCTCCAAATCTAAAC
>UZAN01056346.1:0-11336 GCA_900618425.1 Echinostoma caproni | reverse complement strand
TAAGGGGACTTGTGTGACCTAAACTCCTGGTTAGGATTTTTATATCCTCATGCCAGTTCTTAGCATGACCACCCTTGACTTTCTTCCACCCACTACCTGCCTCGACAAACATCGCTCGCCGTGGCAGCCTATTTGGAGACATGCGTAACACATTCCCCAAACAAAGTAATCTGTGGATGTCGATCACTTGCTCCAGTGAGCAAACGCGGTTGCCTAGAACTTTCCGCCTGGCCTGAGCATTCCTCGTCCGGCTGCCCCACCAGATTCGTGAAATGCTACGTAGACAGCGGTGTTCAAACACCGAAAGTCTATCTTTGTCCTGTTTTCTGAATGGCCAAGTTTCTGCACCGTATAGCAGGACTGGCCGAACTGTCGCGGCATATACTCGATCCTTCACAGACAGCCGGATGTCGCGACGGCGCCATAGATGTCTCAAGTAGGCAAATTCCAACTGAGCCTTCTGTATGCGAGCTGACACTTCATCCGTGATGCATCCACAGGGTGAGATGTAGCTGTCCAAATAAAACTTATCCACCTGCTCTAATACTTCTCCAGTAGGAGTGAGACTGGGTGCTGGATCAACCCAGTCTTGTAGTAGCATTTTACACTTTGAAGGTGCAAAACGCATACCAAACGTGGATACACTAGCACTAAAACTATTCAGAAAAGCTTGTAACTTACCTGCATCTTCACTTAGTAGCACACTGTCGTCTGCATATCCCAGATCAGACAGTCTGCCACCTGGGAGTAAATCGATGTCACTATCCTCGCACGAGGATAGGGCTAATTCCATAATCAGATCGATAACAAAGTTACATAGAAATGGAGAAAGAGGACAACCCTGTCGAACACCACTTTCCGTGGTGAACTCGGGTAAAAACGTGCCGTGAGGTCGGACTCGGCTTCGGCTATTATTATAGAGGAATTGTAATATTGAAGTTAACTTCTCGGGGACACCTTTAAGGGAAAGGCAATGCCAGAGTTTAGAGCGGTCATCTGAGTGGAAGGCCGCTTTAAGATCCTGGAAAATAGAGATAGTGGGTCTACAAAAAGAATGTCGGAGCTCCAGAGTTTGGCGCAGAGTGAAGACGTGGTCGATACAACCTCGACTATGTGTAAAACCAGTCTGGTTCTTACGTGTACACCGTTCACGTGTGGCAGGCAATCGACGGAGTATGGTACGAGCGAGAAGTTTAGAAGCAATGTTGATTAAGCTAATTCTTCTGTGATTTTCACAAGAGGATCTTTTACCTTTCTTGTAAATCGGTATGATGACCGATTCACACCATTTAGCTGGAACCTGTTCCTTCTCCGACCCTGAGCCCAGGAGTTTTGTTAACTCCGAAACCAATGTTAAGCTTCCATTCTTAAAAACGGATGGGGACAGCCCGTCTGGGCCTGAGGCCTTATGCCTTTTGATATAGCTAACTTCCCGGGAAACCTCCATTTCAGATGGAGGACTGCTATCGATTAGCAGAGTTGGCGCAGTCGCAGTAGAGAGTAACAGTTCACATGTCAATGGGGGCCAGTTGAACTGAGCCTTGAAATGTTCAACCCATCGATCGAGACGGCGTTGTTAATCGTGAATCAGTGTGCCATTGGATTCCTTGATTACCTCACTTACGCTTATTTTCCTAGGACTCGTATTCCTAATTAGACGGAAGAGATTGCGACCATTACCAATAGCCGCCTTCTCCGTCTCTCTGCACTTTTCTACCCACCACTTCTCGCGGTCATTCCTCAGACTCTTGATGAGCTGCGTTTGAAGGATTTGCGCGGTGTGTCATTTATGGCATCCGGAGGAAAGGTTCTTTGGGCGTTCAGCAGAACAAACGAGGTCGACGATATCCATCGTTTGTGTTTTGAGCTTGTGGCAGGGTCCGACGTTGTTTTTATCGATATCTGCATAGCTTCCTTGATTTGCTTCTAGTGTTCACTGAGTCCTTCGGCTGGCAGTTGAACTGACAGGCGATCGGAGAGCTCCGCTTCAATGACTTATTTGTAACAATTGCTGACATTGTATCATAGGTATCCATTTTTGATGGTTTTTTTACGGTTGGTTGCCAGACATAAGGAGAATTTTGTTCGTATCAAAGCGTGTACCGTATTTAAAGGTGTTGACTAGTAATAGTGGCGGTCTCTGATCGATTCCCTCCAGCAGTAACTCTAAGAGATGTGGTTGATTTGCGTCTAGCGCTGTGAATAGGTTGGCAGTTTCTGTGTAAAGCTGTGTCGTTTCTTGTGCGGGAAATTCGTGCTTGACAAGGACAAACCGTGATCGGAACAGGCTTGAAAAGGGCGTCCGTCCTGTTAGCTGGGAGTGCATGTGATCCACGAGGAAGCCTCTCTGATTCGTCCAAGGATCCCAGCTGAGCAATGAAGTTTCCGGCAATTACCACAATGTCCGTTGATCGAACACTTTGAAATAATTGAGAAAGGTCCTTGTAGAATTCATCCTTCATTTCCGGTGTACTGCAATCGGTTGGTGCATAAACCGACACGACGAATAGAAATCGACGATTTGTTCTGTAGCTGTTGACTTGAACTGAACCGTTGAGTTGTACGGCGCACAGTCGGCTACTGACTGGAATCCAGTCTAGAAGCGAGCGTTCAGCCTTGGTACTTAGCGCAATCCCGACACCAGTAACACCGCGAGTATCGCCTGACACCCGAACGGTGACGCGTAAGGTTGAGGCTGGATCAAGAGAATCCAGGAAGATGTTTGAGGTGGGGTCATGCATACGTGGTTCAGAGATACAACATACATCTAAAATGAAAGTTTCACGGGTTCTAGCTAAGGCAGCTTGTTGACCAATCTGATAGTGTGCGGATAATAAACGCGGCTAAATGAAAAGGAAATTCCGGCTTCAAAAACCCTGTAACTTCTGATTTTTTGGACTTGTTAGTTATACGCCAAGTGATAACCGATGGATCTTGTAAACAGCAGGTGTTGGTGATTATTCCAGATTGAGAGGAAGAACTAGACAGATGGGAAGGAGGGTTTTCCAATTGGGTGCCTTCAGGGCACGACATAATTTGCAGTAGCCCACGGACGAAGGGGCTTTTCTTTTAGAACCCTAACCTGAGCCTTTGAATCAAAAGTCTGACCCACATGGCTGTGGGGCGTTAATCCAACGAGGTGCGTGAATGAAGCACCAGTGGGGAAGCTTCTGGAGACCTATCATGCGAGGCCTTTGAATTTCGATTAGTTTTGTGGTTTGCTGGTGCGTTGATTGTCTGTCCGGAGTTCGAGATCGGCCCTTAACTTCATGTACCCAATGAGACAAGCGGAACGTGGACGGGACAACACCTTATTCGCTGGAGGCTGCCCAGTTTGGGCGGACTGCAGCTGTCCAATGAAGAACGAAGACTTCTCCCACCGTCGAGAGGAAGCCCCAAATACCCCGCTCTTATGTCCATCTAGCGGGGCATTGTGACCAGTAAACTGCCCCTCACCGTGTTCATTTACTGGAGTAACCTCTCCAGGGGCGGGTGTGGATGGATGAAGGGAACCAGGAGGTGTCCAAGCAGCTAGTCTTTTGAGACTGAGTTCCATCTGGTCTCGACCCGTTGAACGTTTAAGCATTGGATTTGATCTGGAGTTGCGAGGAGCCATTCTTTATAGCTCGCAGGATCATTGAGACACGCAAGCCATCACATCACGTCAAAGTGCAGTCTCGTCGTAATGGTTTACTACATCATTCAAGAATACATTAACACTTACCGATAGGAACGCTGCCTCATGGCGCATAGCAGGCACATGGAAAGAGCAACTTATAGATGCTTCACAAAACTTATTGTTCTCCCGGGTGCTGCGTCCGAGGGGTACACGGGAATAAGAAAAATACGAGTCCAGAAGGCGTTGGACCCTCTAGAGCGCAAATTACTAGTATTATGAAGTATAAGAAATAAATGGAAGGAAACCCTTAACATAGCAATGAACAAAAATCTACTGTGGGCTCCGTTTCGAAATCATTGCGCTTTAGTCACTACCATGTTTTGGCACTGGCTCGTGAAGTCTCAGGTTCATAGGCGGGATCGGAGTCAATAGCTGCCATATGGTGAGATAATCCTTTTAGCAAGTTATGTTGGATATTCAAGTCTGCACGAGCAATATACAGATGTTGTCGGTCATCATCACCACCGAGGGGCACAAAACTAACATAGCATGCGCCTCCCGAATAGATCAACTAGTAACGCGTAGCCGAAATTGGATCCCAGAACGTCAACAAAACGAACGATCCGGCAAGTTTCTACGGTACTGCGTTAATAAACGATCAAATAAGCAAATAACTATGTGCAAACCTCAAAGTGATCTCGAAACAACTTGGAAACAAGAGACAAGTGTTACCGTGAGCGTAATTCAACAAATCTGAACGGAAGAAAATGAGTCTGGATAAGAGCAGCACGCCCACCGTCACGCTGCACACGAACGAGCCAAATGTGAGCGCTCAGGTCGTGACTGAAACAAGTAGAGTGCGAATGAAGCAGATAAACAAACAAAGTCAAATTGTAGGATCGTTGTGTATATACACAAAGGGAGTGGAATTTCAAATGTTTATGTATGTATGAATCGGATGGATGTTCACAGATCGATCAATAAACATACACTTTTGTTCGCGGAGCTGCATGCAACCGGCTTGAGGCAATCCACTGTCTCGTTTAGAGGGAAAGCTTTGGGTGAGATGGGCTGTGAGTGGGTTACGTCAGTTGCCAGATGTATGTTCGGTTCGAAGGCACTTTGTGGAAGCTTGGCGTCTGTCGAGGTATAATAGGGGGCGTTCTGCTTCGCAACAAGGTTTAGAGGTTTATCGACCGATACGCCTCTGAGTCCCTTGCAGGATCGCTTTAAGGATGGAGCGAACGTGATGAGATTACAGGCTATAGAAGGGAGGCCCATATCTACTACGAGGCTGTGAGAAGATTTCGTTTTCTTTGGAATAAGCCACGAGCTTTTACCGGGCTTAAAAACCGTCGTATCCAGATGTTTAAAGATTAACTTCGTCATTTCCAGAGGGGTTAAGTGGCTCGGGAAATGTCCACAGAAAACAACACTTTTCGAAGCAATTGCGTCTGCTTATAACATTCTTTCTGTATCAAATACTTGCTACTAGGAGACTTTTATTGCTCGATCGCCGCCGAGCATTTAATTCAGCCTTCAGCTTCTCTAGTTCCAAGGCCTGTTCCTGTATGATACCTAACATTTCGGTTTGCGAAAGCGTTGTATTCATTTTTATCGCAGGTTCATCTTATCTCATGCGGAGGGTGTTCTCGTGGGAGGATGCGAGAGAGGTTTTATTAGCCATAGAAAGATTGGACGGATTAATATATTTTTTTAACGGGTCGAAACAAAATAATGTGAAATTTAACCAAATCCTCCATTAGCCACATAAAATAATCAGTCAGGTTATGAATGTTTCCAACCGAGTCATAACCCCGGAGGCAAGTGCTGAGTTGCGCAGGGTCCGTGGCCCGCAACAAACTTTCAAACATTGGTTGTTGCCATATCCTGTAAATGGAAAATGAAAATCGGTCTGATTAGCTGCCCGGTGGCGGAGTGCGTAGAACGCTTGCGTTCTGCCCATGAAGTCCCGGGTTCCATCCCCAGTCGGGTCGATCAATTCTCACTGCTGATGAGAGCCAACCAGATCACAACAGCCGTCCAGTGCTTCCAAGCATTTTAGCTCACGCTTCATTTGCAACATATACGACGAATCCCATTTGAAAAATAATTAGAGCCGAATGAGTATAAACTTCAAGAATTACATAGCCCGATAACGAGGTTAAATTTTGAACGTACCGCGTCTCCGTTTGAATTGCAAAACACCTTTTGCTACTACTATTGTAGATGGAAGCATGATCCATGAGTTGACAATGCGGTGGGGGAAAAATTGTGCAATCGCACTTCCGTTGGCCCGTGGTTTCATCAGCTTCAGTATATGCCCTCTGAGGGTTGGACTGAGACTTGGTGTGAACAAGTATCTATCTGCAATTGACAAATCTTTGAGCTGTTTGAACGACTAAATCAAGTCAGGCGACAGATGTATATCATGTTGACTTTTTGAAAATCCTTCAAAACCGATGATAATTCCAGGTGGCATATCTCTATTTGTGTTGCTTCTCTATTGACATTTCTCAATCACAAACACCATACATTATTATTTATCTGTTAATTCGATACCCGGCACATTTGAATTTGGCCTGATCAGCAAACGTGAACGACTGGCTCTCTCCGGACATCATACTTGGCTGGCTTGCTTGAGTGCTTTTGGCCGCATATTTGAGGTTTGCTTTATTGTACATTTTGTAATGATTTCTCTTATTCAGAATCGTAGAACATTACGGATCAATCGTGTTTTACTTCGGGATTCGTATCGGTTACAGCTACACGTCACTCAAGTGCGAATCGGTTGACGTACAGTTCTCAAATTGGAATCACACGAGAAAAGTATCTTCGAGATCCCCAGACGAGGAACCAAGGAAACTGGAACCCAACTGGAAATAATCCGGCAAGTCACTGGGGGGGGACTGTGAGTCATTTTGATTCTTTAGAAAATGTTAGGTCTGTTAGTCCTGTCAGTGCTGTTTCATGTGTAGATTCAGATATTAAAGATGTTGATATACTTAGATTGCAGGTTTCTGAATTGGGGCATGAGTTCAGATTAGATAAACAGCAGATAGAATAGGCAAACCGTGAAAATCCGATTTCAACAGCACAACAACACCTCGAGCTGAGACTGCAAATAGGGTAGTGGCATGGCATCCCAACTATTTGGATTTCTAAAAGCGATCGATTTTCAAATGTATTTTATAAAAAGCGATGTCGAATTCAGCCAAAATGGAACAGCTTTTGCTTTTGGCTGATTCGGAGTGATTTGGTAAAATTTAATTTGTTTTTATTAACTTCAATTGACTTTGTCCAGAAAGTATAAATAGCGTAACTTAATGGCGACGATCACTTCCACGCCCATATAAACCATGGCTCATTTTGACAATACGGTTGTTCTTCAACGGATGGTAAAAAAATTGCTAGGGATCGTTGGACGGATTCTTGGAGAACTTCCGTGTATTCCAAAGAGGTAATTGCACTTCTTTCTACGTTTATGCGTCAATGACAGCCAAACAGCTGATGCGAGAGAGAGAATTTGGTCGGAAACTGACCCTGCCTGAGGGTTCTCTATATTATTTCATCAAATATTGCTGTGTGCATCACAGAAGGCGCGACGCAACTGCAACCAGGTAATTATGCCTCTCATTTTTAATGTATTTAAACCATTTCAGGCTGTAAAATATCGATTGTCCGGCATTCGTTGGAATTCGTGCGGTCGCGAGGGAGTACCGAGTGATGAAACGTTATCTGGTGCACAACCCTGACTTCCATGTGGGTCAGCGGGGTCTGTATATAAGTAGTCGTCGTCTATCCGGAGAACAGGAAGAGGAAGCGTGTACTTTGATGGACAATTTTAGAAGTACTCGCGAGCTAAGGGATTTCGCCACACAGGTTCCAGAGACCCTTAACTACGGCAGATATAAGATCCATACGTCGAAGAAGGTCTCATTCAGATTTATTTGGCGATGCGGTGAAAGTTAGGGAAATGCTAAGGAATCAGGGAGAGGTTAAGAAAGGGCTGAAAAAAGGCATCCTTCGTCACGTTTATTTTGTTCCTGAGATTATGCTGCACTGCGTCGCCAGGTTTTATGATGTTTTGGTAGCGGACGCCACACAGCTGAATTGTGGTGGGTACGTGCTTTGGTATGCTATGCTTGTAGATGACACCGTTTTAGTTAGAAGTTTCTTCTACGTTATCTTGTCGAATGAGAGTGGTGAGGGCTATAGATCGGCTGTGGGAGTCATAAAATCTATATGCCCAGTCTTTGCACAATGCAAGACTATATTAGTTGATCGTAGCTTGGATCATTACAACGCATTTTCAGAATACTTTCCGTCATCTTATGTGATATTTTGTTGTTTTCATCTCGCTAAGGATATGAAGAAGAAATGTAACTAGCTATCTGGTATGCCAACGTTCGAAAAGTAGCGCATCTTTCAATGGATGCGTAACATGGGGTACTGTGATAGTGAGATATCGTTTCGTGGATTCCTAGCAGCCGTAGAAAGTCTTAGCTCAGAAGCAGGTGTTTATTTACGCCGAACAGTGGGAGAGAGCAGTGGGTAGGGTATGCTGTGAGGACTAGGTTGACTTTAGGAAACCTAAATACCAACCGAGTGGTCACGGAAATGGGCACCTCAAGACAGGCTTTTCTCCTCGATATTCAGTAGTGGATGTATTTAAGAAAGTGCCAGAACGAGTAAAGTCACTCGAAGTGACGCATGGAATTCGTCTTGCTAGAGAATCCATGAGGGGGTATCCGACAAACAGTGGCATGCAGTCTTTTAAACCGTTGTTTATACAAGTAACATCATTTGCGCGAAATATTTTATTAAGTAACTGGAAGTCACGTAGGATTGTACGAATTGTTCACGAAAGAGGGTTCTCTTTGGTCGTGGATAGTAAGGGCGAAAATTAAAAAGTAGTTACTGCAGGGGAAACGAAGTGTAAGTGTTATTTCTATGTGCAATCGTTGTTGTCCTGCTTGCATATAGCCAGGGTATTCGATCTGATTAATCGGGACACTCAAAGTCTTGTTCAAGATAGGTGGATTATAAAATGCAGTGAAAAGCAATCAGATCAGAACTCCAGTATGGTAAAAGCGGCCTCAAGAAACGTCACTATGGGACACTTGGAAAGCTGGCAAAAAGTTTGTTTTATTTCGTATTTGTCGATGATCTTAGGCTGAGAGCTTCAGAATAGTATTTAGAATAGCTTTTGACAGTTATATGGAAGGTGCAATTCTTAAAGATTTGGTATGGGTACATTCCCCCCCCCCCCCNGAATAATTATTTTATTGTTTCAACTTAAATACATTTCCCTTTAATTTTTTTGGTTCTTGGCTAGCTTACTGAAACCCGCGTAATGTTTAGAGTCCGTAATAAGGGAAAGAATGTTTTAGCGACAGTTGTCTCTAGTTGGGATTTTGTCATGGCTTGGAGAATGGGGATCGATCAAATAACCTTGAACTTTTGAATCAAGTCGCGTTTGGATGCTGCGCGCTTACCCGCAAATAGTTACCTTTCTCCGAATAAACACTCCGCTCATAAGTAAAGAACGTATACCCATGTGAACGTTGATTTCCCAAGAGTCGGACTGACACCACTCGACAGCAATCCCAAACAATATTGCCATTTTATTCGCCAATACGAAAATTTCGGTAAATGCAAAACCGGCGATGCAGGACAAAGGTTTCTGTTTTTGGCTGCACTACTGTGGTCGGAAGGCCAAAGAAGCCATACAAGGGTGTGCAATGCTGGACCCGGAATTGGGCTACCCGAGAGTCAGAACTATACTGAAGGCCAACCATTTGGCCAAACATTCCGAGTGCCATGAAACATGATTGACGGGACGCCGGCAGAAACGAGACGCATACGAGGTGATACTAGGTCTCTATCAAACCTAGACATCAGGATTCAGAACTGCAGCATCATCCTAAACCACCTCGAATATCGCTCGGACTTGGATGCATTTTGAACGCTCGAATCGATAGTCATATGTTTGCCTACCGAACTGTAGACAGCCTGGGCGACCGAGGCCGATTGAATCGAGAAAAGGAACAGAGTCAACCTGTGACGAAATCAATGAATTCATAGGCTGCCAATCTCGCATAGAAAATAGTGGATTTGGTCAAATAGCGATAGAAAGCATCAGGACCGCCAGACCTTCAACCAGCTTTCCTGGGATCCTTCGATAGCATGGAGAAGCTACTGCTCATGGGGGAGTTCAAGTTGACCAAGTGGATTTCCAACAGTCGTCATGCAATCGATTGCATCCCAGTTGATGAGCACCGAGTGTAAGAGGGCAAGAGGGCACTGAGTCTCCGTGACTTGCTGGGAAGTCCTTTACCAATAGACAGGGCACTCGGTGTACGATGGGATTCGGAGAAAGATGAAATTTTGTTCCAACTCCAGCTACCCGGAAAGACGGCAACTCGCAGAGGAATTCTGTCTTTGTAGGCCAGCCTTTATGATCAACTGGGGTTTGTCGCACCGTGGCTACTACCGGGCAAGATTCTGCTGCAGGATTTGTGTAGAAAAATGGTTACTTCGAATGAGACCCTATACGAAGCGGATCACAAGACCTGGCAAGGCTGGTGGTTGAGCCTGTCCAAGCTGGGCGATTTACGACTTCTTCGTCTCATACCAGGAATATAATAATATTAATGGTATATTTCACGAAGCCCGTGAAGCATGCTTGTGCGCATGATCAAATGTACAATAATATAAAATTACAGTGGGGACAGTAAGTGATAGTACAGAGATCAAGTATCCAATTTCCAAGGTGATATAGAAGATAACATAAATGAGCTGTTTTCCGTGAAAACGGAACACAAGATGGACAAAGGTCATAATATGTAACACAGAGGGTGAATTGTTATGGACACGAGCAAATGAGAGTTTGTCTTATGGAAAACATTTGGCAAGACCCACAGATTAAGAAATTCGTTCAGGAGAAAACCAGATGAAACGAGTTCAGCAGCAAGCACATAGCGAAGATGAAACATGTGGGATATTGGGAAAAAACTGCAATGGAGCTGGAGAGGAGCAGATTTATACGAGGAGAGACGCACAATGGATTATAAATAAAAGGTTTCAAATGTGCAAACAGTTCGAAATTTTTCGGAACCCAGGAACGAGGGGCTTCAGGGCATAACCGTGGACGGATTGTGTGTTTTTAATTACTTATATTATTTAGGCGTAGGTCGCTTTGATGTGGGACTGACTACACGCTATACACCCAACCTGAAAACACCATGAGGTGAGGCAGGGGGTGCGATCCACAACCTGGTCCGGAATGCGGACGCATGTAGTCAAAGCGGTGGAAACGGCCGCGCCCAACAAAGGAAAGCAAAGTGAGTTACACGTTTTTGCAGACGCGTCGGAGGTGGGATACGGGGTAGAGGCCTACAGTTGCTCGTCTCGGCCAGGTGGAAGGAGGCATAGCATTATATTTTTCGCTAGGGCCACGGTCGCTCCCCTTAAGGCAGTCTCACTACCCAGGCTAGAACTGGCCGCACCAATATTAGCCGTGAGGGTGGCTAAGATGCCAAAAAGATGTGCTCACTCAATCAAATAGACCGTAACTTACTGGAGTGATTCCGCTATAGTTCTTCACTATATTAACAATGTACGGACGCACTTCAGCACATTTGCTGCCAACCGGTTGGCTGTCATTCACGAAGAAACTGAGGTGTGTCAATGGCGCACATAAAATCCTGTGACA
>UZAN01056341.1:0-10977 GCA_900618425.1 Echinostoma caproni | reverse complement strand
GTCGGTGCACGCTTTCGAACTCAATAAAAGAACGATAATAGTAAAGCAAAACTTAATCCTGGAAATGTCCAAGTTGCTATATCATATTGAGAAACTTTCCCTGGAAGATAGCTATCGCCATTTAATGGTGATAAATTTTAAATCTCGACGGTACACTTGATTGTGTCTGGTGGAGAAGGGCCCTTAAGTAAGGAGGAAAATCCATAGCGGTAGTTTTAGCTACATGATCGAGAGGCTAAATAGCTACCTGATATCTGAACCTTGATTGTTCTGATAAGTATGCCACGTTTATGTAACCATGCCTTGATGATCCTCAATTATGCATGACGGGTTGGAAACTGAACCCGCCCTGTTGCTAATCACCAGTGTACGGTGAAAGGGGTTCTGGTTTGTAATTTACTGATCACGACCAGCTTGAATGAATCTATCAGGGAACTTGGAGAAGAACAAGAGGCAAGAAAAGAAAACTGCTGTTGCAAAACTGTCGATTGAAGAACCGCTTCAGTATCACGTCTTGGGCAATGGCTCTCAGTACTAATCTGTACTTACCATGAAACTGTTTCAGGGAATGTAGAAGACCAACAGTCATCTAATGCCCTCTTGAATTCTATGACGTTCGGGCAGCTTACCACATTTTCAGGTAGAGTATCCCAGTAAGGTAAAGAACTTGGCTGTAATGTCCCCCCTTAAAAGACTTCATTGCAGCCCTCAACTATGTCCCTTAGTGACACCTGAGGGGTGAACTGGAACATGTCCTCAAACTCAAGTCCGGAGTGACCGTTCATGATTCTTAAGACTTCTATAAGATCTGCCCTTACTATCCATTCTGCCAGAGAGTATAGGTTAAGGTCCTTGAGTCTCCGCTTGTAGCTCTTACCTTTTTATCCCTCTATCATCCTTGCAGCCAGGCGCTTCCAGACATTCCAGAGATTCGAAGTCTTTCCGAAAGTAGGGTGCCCATGTCTGAACACAATATTCCAAGTGAGGCCTGATTGTGGCCTTGTACAGAGAGACAAGAACCTCGGGTCTCCTACACGTAATCGCGGAGTTCAGAGAGGGTTTAAAGTCGTAGGATATAATTATTCCCAGGNCAGGTCCTTGACTTCTCTTTTTCTCTTAAGCTGGATTTCATTCTGTATGTCAAGTTCAGCTTCTGTTGTTAGAAGTTGACACTTAGCTAGGTTGAGCGGAAGATCCTTTTTTTGGACCACCGTATAACCACCTGCAGGTCCTGACATACGTTCGTTTCAGCCACTTTGAAGTCGTTCGCAAACATGAAGCAAGGGTTATTGATTTCCCGTGGTAGATCTTTGACGAACATCAGGAATAGCAGTAGGCCTAGCACAGAACCCTGAGGGACACCGCCGGTCATGTTGGCCGACGCCGATAATTGCATACCAACCTTGACCTGGAAGGCACGATTAGTTATAAAGCAGTAGACCCACTTTCTTAATTTCCCCCCAATTCCTAATAGTTGCATTTTATGGTCTAACTTCTGATGACTTACCGAGTCAAAGGCTTTACTAAAGTCCAGTTAACAGACCTCTACTTGCTGTCCCTCGTCTAAACATCGTAGGACTTCATCGAGGAAGGCTAACTGATTCGATAGATAAGACTTCCTCTTAATAAAGCCGGTTTGAGCTGGTATTAACAGCTCATGTCCTTCGAGGTACGCAGCCGTATGCTTACTTACAATCCTTTCTGGGCATTTGCATAGGACCGACGTCAGACTTACTGGTCTGTAGTTTTTGGCCTTTTGCTTTGACCCAGATTTATGTAGAGCAACTACCGTCGCTCTTTTTCAATCTCCCCGTATCTCGCTATTATCTAAATATGTCTGAAAATACCTTGACAGAGGCCCTTGGAGCATCTCCGCTAGAGGTCCTACAATAGCGGGATGGATGCCATCCGGTCCCGCTTCCTTGAACTTATTCAGGGTAGCTAATTCTTGAAGGACTTCGTCTGGTGTCACAGTTATTTCAGTTAGCTGTGATGATGCACTGCGATAATCTGCCATAACCAACGGTGCTGACTGTCTGTACACCCCCTTAAAGAAAGCCATATGTGTATTTGCCTTATCTTCCTCGCTTAGAGCAAGACATCCATCAGTGCTTTCTAACGTTCTAATCCCCTCTCTTGATGCCATTTTAGATTGGACGTAAGAACAGAACCTCTTTGGGTTCTGTTTTGCTTTTATCGTAGTCCCATGCTCATAGTCGTACCTGGCCTTTCGCTACATAGCCTTCTCATGGTTTCTTACTGCCTTTTAGCTACACCATGCCTGATACGAACTGAGCGCTCACTTTCGACTCCTTTTGGCCAGAGCCCTGTCTAAACATGGTTTCTATCATGGTGGCCGTTGTGTGAGTCTCCCAGGCCTCAGGGGTTCAAACTCCTCGGTGAGCCTCAGCAAACTATCTTTAATTGCAGCCCATCTCTCTTCGACGGTAGGATCAGCTGCTGACGGTTCCCAGCTCAAACCTAATGCTGCCTCTTGAAGACTCCTTTTTGAACATTCCCAGACAACGAACCATTTTGATTCCTGGCCAGTACTTTTAGCTGAAGGAATGCGTGGTCGCTTCTGCCCAGGGGGACCTCTACCCTTAAACTAGCGACATCTGACCTTGCTCGAGAAATAGCCAAGTCAAGGATTGAGGACCTCTGGCTGAAACGGAAACGAGTGAGTACCCTTACATGCTGCACAAGCGGATGCGAATGGATCCACTCCAGTAGTGCCCTCCCCGTAGTTCTTCCAGGAGCTCGTTCTTATTCCCAAGCTACTTTAACAAGGCTTAGATCACCCACGATGAGAAATCTATGGGCCCTTCGAAGCGCCTCTTGTAGGGTACGTGTCAGTTCATTATCCTCAGTCACCGTTGAGTTGGGTGCTCTATAAACGCAGACAATACCTATAGGTCCCGATGCAAACCTTAATTGGCAAGCAGTAACCTAAATATTGGGAGTAGCCAACTGCAGTGACCACTCACATTGGTGACAGATAGTCCGCACAGCTAAGAGGACTCCGCCCCCTTGCCTCCCGTCTACTGTATCCTGTCTATATTCGGTATACTCCTGCAAACCCAGAACCATATCTTCACTCTTGAGCCAAGTCTCAGTGACAGCAGTGACATCTGCTTCTGATGTCCTGGTCTTTAGCTTCCCCCATTTGCCCCGGAGGCTGCAGGCATTTGTATGCCAGAGAGCCACATCAGGGGACCTGAGCTTTAGTTCGCTGGGGTCGTTTCTTGTTGGGGGACCCTCGGGCGTAAGACCCGAGGGAGAGTTAAGTTTTTTGCTTTAATGGAGGGTTATTTCGGAGTCATCTTCACGTCCCATTTAACGCCATCATTCCTAGTTCTGATGTCTTCAGCGCTGAAGTCGTACTTCACTCCATCTTCTGAGGTAGACGACGACTGACCTTCTATTAGTGCATCTTGCACTGATAGCCTCAGCCATGTTGTTGACTTATTTGCAACAATAGTTGCCCAACTGTCCGACCTAGGGCTTTGAGTGCTTGAATTGGTTTTCTTCACCGAGGCGGGTGCGGTGATCGGAGCGTATTTTATCTCAGCATTTCGTATCGGAGCCTCGCGCGTGGTATTGCTCTATTCTTTCAAATGAAGGCGCATCATTTATCTTAGTTTTATCGGGCTTCGTTTCTTTAGAAACACTGATGATCCTTCTTTGGCTCATTGCTAATAGTGACGCCTCTTAGTTGACCCATTCCCGGCACTTTTGCAATTTTGGGCGTAGAGCTACCTAGCGGAACCCTATCTACTCTTTGTATTTGTATAGTCGGCCCAGTAGCGGGCACGACCAATGGCACCGAAGTTCGTTTACCCTCAGCTATTCGTGGCATTTTTGGGCCTATGACTGGTATGACCCTGGATGCTTGGGTGCCAGCGTCAGGTGTGACGCTCACACGACCACCGATGACGATGTCTACCTTCACGGCACTTGATAGCACGGCGTCTCTCAGGTACATACTGGGAAAGGTTTCTTACAGTGGTCTTGGTCTAACTGCTTCAACGTGTTTTTATACTCCACTGAGGTAGCACTTGACAATTGGAGTGCTTGCTGGCACCCAAATCATCCTGAATAGGACGTGGAGGCTGCGCCTTTCAGATTCCTTTCTGGCCCTACTTTTGCGAATATATGGCTCCCTCAAATTATGGAAGACTAGGTTCCTCGTCCTACCTAACATCCTTTGAAATATCTCTAGATATTTAACTAGTTTTCAACCACAATTTATTTAATACCTAGAGCAATTCAAAAATTCAAACCACGCGCGAACGTACCGTAAGGTCAGTTGAGTTCAATTCAGTTTGCAGAGGACAGAAAATGGCCGCGGCCAATCGAGCGTCCAGAATTCCTTCGATGGCATGCGATCAAGTAAGGCACCCACCACTGCGAAAAGTAGTCCGCAACTTCCTGGCTGAAAAAAGGAAGTGGTTCCTGAGACATGGCCTCTTTTTGAGGAACCAACGCTGCGTTAGGGATGATAGCTTGTAACGCGCAACGTGCTTACCTGGCTGAAAAGGGGGAGAAAGGGAAAGATATCTCATCTCATATCCAAGGCGGGAGATTGTTATTCGTGAGCGTTTATCTCTCAGGCTACATTTCCGTAAATGGCACAACGAAACAAAGAAAATTCAACCTGAGTGTGCCGCTCCTACTACTGGTTTTCTTAATCCCCTAGATGGACGGTCAGACCTCCAATTCAGGAACAGGTTCAGACCACCGTTCGTCCAGGACCGTCTTGAATGCTAGCACAGTCTGCAGTTCTATTAGCCCTAACTGTAGGCCAATCAACCGTCCGGAATTCCTTCGTCGATGTGCTCTCGAGTGTGCGTCCACCTGAGAGAATCGCTGTATTCAAGTCAACCGCAGTAGGTAGTCACTTCAGACACAGGATAAATCTGGAGTCTTTCCGGCAGGATTATCGACGGTACACGTACATTTACGCTCCCCGCAGGATTGACGTGAATTAACGGTGAACCCAAGAAGTTACTTAGCAGCCTGTGACGATCTATTCAAGGAAAGCCGTTTCCACACATTCTGTTTTCGTTCCGCTGGCCAGCAACCCAACGGGCTTTTCTTTTCCATTCGCTAGATGTTATTACTCATTAGGTCACATCTCACGCTACCTCATCCAACCTTTCTCTACCGCACTCCCACAAAATGGTGAGAATGGCTAGTCATATCTCTATAGGATCCCCCTTGAGTCCCAGAGGTAGGTGTAGTAAGTTTTTCAATGCCGTAAAAATGGGACACCTACGACCGGTGGTTTCATTATGCTTGCAGTAAGCTTACTCTCATGCTTACCGACTATACCTAGATAACGCGGAGCTTACCTGGGTTTGTTGTGACTGCTCACAGCTAATTATACATAGCCGCACTTTGAAACAACAACAAACCGACCATGACAACACAACTGATGATGAGACAGTCATAGATTTAAGGAAACGCCATCTGACAAAATCCTCGAGTTAGAGGCATTTAGGGCAAGTTTGAAAGCGCTGGAGGCAACATGAGGTCGGTACTCCTGCGACTCCAAACAGATACTAATGCTAGGACAGCCAGTCTGTTCGAGATCAAGAAGGAGGTGACCAGCATGGCTTCCCAGATAAAAAATCTGGGTCACAAAATGGGTATTGCAATAGGCAGGCAGAGAAATGCTGTCATCAAAGAAATGGATAAGCAACTCTGCAGCAAAGTCAGACTGAGAGAAAGGGACCTGAGGCATCGTGTCTCCAACCTACGGCCCATGCACTAATCAAAAGGATTTCCAGGCTTGGGAAATGGTCTAACACGCAGGCAAGAATAGCTCGTTTACCAAGACGAGTTCTTGTAGAATTTGGCAATCAGAGATTCCGGGATGTATTCCCGGCGGAGGCAGGTAGAATAAAGATTTTGTAGCGGTTCTTCAATCGACAGTTTTGCAACAGCAGTTTTCTTTTCTTGCTTCTTGTTCTTCTCCAAGTTCCCTGATAGATTCATTCAAGCTGGTCGTGATCAGTAAATTACAAACCAGAACCCCTTTCACCGTACACTGGTGATTAGCAACAGGGCGGGTTCAGTTTCCAACCCGTCATGCATAATTGAGGATCATCAAGGCATGGTTACATAAACGTGGCATACTTATCAGAACAATCAAGGTTCAGATATCAAGTAGCTATTTAGCCTCTCGATCATGTAGCTAAAACTACCGCTATGGATTTTCCTCCTTACTTAAGGGCCCTTCTCCACCACACACAATCATAATTGTTTACTTAGACATGACAAAGGCCTTTGACCGTGTCCCTCACAAAGCCCTTCTGGGCAAACTGAAAAGTTTCTGAATATCAGACCCTCTTCTGTCATGGTTTTACTCATATTTTGAATCCCAAAAACAAGTTGTTTCGATTGACGGACACTTGTCAGAATCTTAACATACCACAAGTGGGGTTATTCAGGGTAGCGTTCTTGGTCCCGTATTATTCCTCATGTATGTTAACGAGATTTTTGAAGTTATTCGCACGGAAAACGCGTTCTTATTCGCGGATGACATTAAATAGTGTACACATTTAATCAAAATAACCTAATCTCTACTATTAATGATTTAAATCTTGATTTGCTTGCACTTCACACTTGGTGTCAAACGTGGAAAATGGACTTTAAACAGAGAAAAGCTCCCTTGTTGTGCCTCGTCCCGCCCAATGCTGTCACCATAGGCAACTTACCCATTCCTATGAATACTCCCGTGAGAGACTTGGGGTATCAGTATTCCGGCTCGCTAAGTTTTTGAACACTGTTCCCTGCAGGTCGCAAATGCTAACAGAAGTACAGCACTAATACACAGGAACTTAGTCCTTAAAGACAGTAAACTAGGTTTATACAAGCTGCACGTAAGACCTCTCCTGGAATACGGTTATTTTGTATACACAAACATGAACAAAAAGGATCTCGCAACTGTGGAAAGTGTCCAACGTCGATTCACGAAGCAACTCTTGGGCTTCAGCTCTACACTGACATATCAAGATCGCTGCAATATACTTAAAGTCGAGCCTCTGTGGCTGCGAAGAATAAAACTTAATCTTTGTTTGCTATATAAAATGATCCATCGGCAAACTTACTCCATTACTGAAGTAAACTTCACGTCAAACATGTGATACTCACTGCGTAACAGGAACCACACCCTACCCATGCCAAGACCCACTGTGTCCCTCCGTGAGAAGTTCTTCCTCATGAAATATTCATCACTCTGGAATAAACGTCCAGCCGATATACGCTCCAGCCCATCTCTTAATCATTTTAGACATTCTGTTGACAATATTCACTCAGTGGAATATATTTTCCGGACTTTCCTAAGGTACGTATCACTAGAAAAGTCGTATAAAGAAGGGCTTCTGTTCTGAGCACATCACTACCACCTGTAAACGGTCACCCCGAACCGTGATCACGCGAACTACCTTTTCTCATAAATGGTCTTTAATACTCAGCTGAGACAAAGCCCAGACTGCTGATTTTTTATCCTTCTCTTCCAGATGTTCTCAGTGGCTGGATAGATGATGGCTTCAATGTGTCGCAATTCACTGCAAAGAAAACAAGCGCCTCACCAGAAGATGGAATAACCTCCAATAAAGGAGCCGTACTGGAAAAAAATTACTATCCGGCAGCCATGCATGATAAATCCACTCAAATGACATTGACTACCTGAAATCACGTGGACCTACACAATCATCTACATTACAGGTCAGACACAAATACATCAGACTAGTGTTCCAACCCATTGCCGTACATTATTGAACCTCTGATTGAAAAACTTACAATTTATTCAAGATATTGTAAAATATTTTATACCCCATTTATAATTTACAAGATATCTTTTAGCTTTCCTGATCATCTCCCTTTTTCATAAACTCCAAATCCAAAATCATAACGACCCAGGGATAGCAAGTTCTGAGTTCAGCCAGACAACACCTAAGGTTCAGTCACTGTGTAAGAGGATCTGAAAACTGGAATTACGGCTTCAGACAGGATCTAAGAGGTTGCCTTACATGCTACCGTCATTTTCATTTGTTTTTCACCTCCCTAGTCTTGATGTCTTGAAGTATTTCGTCCTAAATTTTATTTTATTTATCTATTTTCTTTTTTAATTCTTGAACCGTAAAAATTACTTTCACAACCCCGCTACCCAACTTTGCAGGATAAGCCAAAGGAAACCAACACACCCCCAAATGAATGAGATAGGCGGCAACGTCTCCTAGAAGTGGTACCGTAAGACGCAGCGCCCTAAATCATACGGGTTAAAGGCACCGATGGCGGCACTTAGTCGCCGATCAGCCCAGCAAACGGGGAATGAACCACAAATAGTGGTTCATATGGGTGTACAGCAATGCATCTGCCATGCTGCCCCTAAGATATGTTTTTACATATTAACACTGATGGAAGAACTACCATCTCTACCCTGAGCGCAATACCAGCGGGGGAACTTCCCCCTCCTAGCTAGAGAGTGTTGCCGATAAGCCGAATCTCTCTCAGCCGTGGGGTGCCCGGCTCCGAAGCGATACCTGTCTCTTACCCTTCTCTTTTATTCTATTCACATGACTGATGATTATGTTTGACTGAATTCTTCATCCAGCTGTATGGTATAATGGTACTGTAATTGCTCCTCAAAGAACCTCCATCTGTCTCAGCCTGATGTAACCAGATTTCTACCTCACAACACTAGTTGACATGGACTCAAGGCGGCGTCATGTGACAGCGCTCAAAATGTTGCTCAAACACGAACACCTAGCGATTAAGCACTCGATAAAGTGTGAAACAGCATACCGAGCTCCCAATTATCATCTGTCTCCCAGATTATTTTCCGTTTTTAACAATTGTCGAACGACGCTTAGCCAATTATGTTCCATGCCAAACACATAATTGAATACATAATCACAATGGTGCTCAACTCACCTATGTTAAAAGTTACTCTGGTTATCCAATCGTATATATCTAACATAATCATAGATTAAACTGATGGTTTTACATACATATATAGTCATGGTCATAACCATGTCTATATTCATCGAGTTCTGTATACTGAACTGAATAATGCTACTCAGTTCAGAAAAGAAAGCGTACTCTTTTTGTTATTAATACCCTAGGGTATCTAGGAGCTCCTTGCAGAAAAGGTAACAAGATAACAAAATTTTTAGTGTAGAAGCCTTCTCACATCAGAAAAATAATTTGTGTACATGAACATTTTACCTGCAGACAAAATTTTGAACGCATGCGTTCAAAATAGAAACTTCGTATTCTCAACTTATTCACACTGAAAAAACTTATCTTAATTGTTCATTATCTACATAATAGCTTATCTTTATCGACTCGTCCTCTAAGAACTACCATTTGTAAATCTTTGTTGACATTCCTCCACAAAGGGAACGTATTTTACGTTCTGCTACAGAAACAGTGATTTACCTTATCAACCAGATTTTATCTCTTTATATACTGTATAATATGTAAAATGTCTATTATCTTCCCGCCGTGAACATTTTGTTCGGATATCTACACATATGACTCAAAACACGGAGATGTATACCACGTTCTTGTATAATGACCTTCAAGTCATACACTCGTTGCGCTACATTGACCAATGATCCATTCAATCAACGGTATCTCTGAATCGGCCCCTCTGTAAACAAAAACGTTTTATAACTACCACACCCTCCTCCGATCATTCATCCTGCTTTATATGAACAAATTATCACTGTAACTTTACCCATTCATTCGTGCGCAATCTGCACGCTTCTCGATGTAAACCGAGAAATAAAATATTATTTTAATAATTATTATTTTTGTCGAGATTTAACATTTATCACCATTAGTTGGCGATCATGCCTGTGCATGCTTCACGGGGCTCCGTGAAAATATACACTTATTTATTTATTTATAGCTATCTTCCAGGGAAAGTTTCTCAATATGATATAGCAACTTGGACATTTCCAGGATTAAGTTTTGCTTTACTATTATCGTTCTTTTATTGAGTTCGAAAGCGTGCACCGACACCATTCTTCACGGTGAGCTCTGTATCGCACGCTTTCGTTGCATTGATCAGATCTACTTTCAGGTTTCCGCTGCCGCTGCTTAAATAACAACCTAGGCCTAGCCAAACCTACTTCCAACATTTCGGAAGATTCAGAATATATCGTTTTTCACAAACCCATTTTTTGGATCTGTTTCCTTTTTGGACGGATATTCAAAACGAACGTGAGCAAACATTAGTGACAGGTTCTGACGAACATCAACAACCATCTAGTCACTGAGAGTCTGACGAGTGAGATGGTAGGCGTCGAACCGGATAACGCATCTATGTATGCTGGCCTTTACCAACATTCATCACCAACTAACAGGATATATTGCAAATCCCGGGATAACTCACCTCGAAAAGAGCTCGGTAGAATGCAGCATCAGTCACCGGCACTCGCTGTTTAACATACCACATCGCCTCCCAGATCCGGTTCAGCTACATTCACACTATCACCCACGGGACACAGTCGCTAAGAAGAAGGCCCAGAGCCCACCCCAGTAGGATGGATGACAATGCTCACAGCTGCTTGAAAGGACAGGACGGATGATGTACCTACCCAGTTGGGGAATAGTAAGGAATTGTAGGTTACGGTGGTTCGTAGGGTTTATGTAGCCTTCATTCCCTCCGCGGTGCCTCAATGACTAAGAGCCAAGAGTATGTGGGCGATAAAATACGAAGAAAGCACTCGGGAGGGTTATTCGAGTGTGTATTAGACTCTAGTTGCACCTAAGCTAGGAGGGGGCTTGGGATGGGGGGTTATCGGCATCCTACCCGAACGCCTGCAGCCTGGGAAGCAAGTGGAGAGAACTAAGGGCCAAAACTTTAGGAACAAACTCTATTGTGATTGCCGAGACATGGCTGCACGAGGCTATCACAACGGAGAGCCCGAAAGTCACCGGGTACTGCGCGTACGGGTT
>UZAN01056340.1:0-13691 GCA_900618425.1 Echinostoma caproni | reverse complement strand
CAGCGCCAAGAACCGCGAAACCGGTCGTATGCTTCCAGCGAAATTTTCTACAGTCACTCACATACTACTGCATACGAAATATTCTAACAACACCATCACGTCACGTTTCTGGCGGTCTCTAGCATCGAACTCAATTAAGAAAATACATCTATTCGTAGCATTGATTGTTCAGTCGACTGGCTCTGAAAGACCCGTCTATCCAATCCTTACCCGCTGTTGCAAACAAGGTTATGGTGACGAAAATACACTTCCCCAGTACAAGTATATGAATGAACTGACAAAAGATTACCCGATACGCATGCCTGACCAGCGCCAAGAACCGCGAAACCGGTCGTATGCTTCCAGCGAAATTTTCTACAGTCACTCACATACTAAGTCTTGTGATATATATATATATATATGCATACACGTACGCCTGTCGTTCTTTGTTGAGAGGTCGAATTATGTGCGTCCAACTCTCTTATGATTCGCTCATTCTTTGGAAGCCTGGTGTCACTACCTGACTGAACGTACTTTGTTTGATTCCGTATACTTTGATCACATCCTCTCTTTGACACAGCAGTGAATTGTCCCCTTTTGAAGTACCTTGGTTGTAAGGTGTATTTCGACACAGCCGAGCGCTGTCATATTCCTATGAGATGCACTTATATCTGGAAGTGCCTTGACGACTGTCCTAACCAAGATACCTCACGAATCAAAGTTTGTATATTATTTATCATGCCATTTATTAATTTGCAATAATAGTACCGTATCACGAGGCAGTCTTGATTTTCATTGCATTGGAACCGGGACTTTGCGCGTCACTTGTCGCCATGTTTAACACGGGCAGGCAGTCCATTCTAATTCCGCGGAAAAGGAATTAACACTGTATAAACCAAAAGCGATATTAATAGTTGTCAAAGTGGATGAAGCTTCGTTTAACGGGATTTGTAAATAAGCATCTTTCAAGTCTATCTTGGAAAAGACCTTAGAACCCGTCAACTTATTCAGAATGTCCTCTGATTCAACTGTTGTGCATGTCTGCCTTAAAAGTCTTGGATTTAAGGTAATTCGGTAGTCGTCACATATTCTGGGAATCTTGCCATCCGACTTGAGTGATGTGACAAAGAAGAAAACACCAACTTCTCTATAGACCGGGCGGTGGTGGCTTGGCGGTAACGTCACCAAATTATCACCCCGGAGGACGAGTGTTCGAATCTCCCACCACCACCGCCTGACTTTCCCCATGTGTGTTGTATGGCAGCCCTTTGATTGGCCGCTTCCCCCTTCCTGAAAATTGTATCTTTGTATATTCAATCAAAAGGAAGTAAAATGAAAAAGGAAAAGAAAGAAAAAAAACAATTTGTTCAATGCATTCAAGACAGGTTCACGAAGGCCATCTGGAATAACTCGACTTGTGAGAAAAACTGGATTGCCATTAACTGATAGTTTCACTGGGGGAATTTTAATGTCACCACTGGCCTTTGAACGTTTAATAATCAAATCTTTCAGGTTATTTTCAGTATCGATACAGGTTAACAAGGAAAGATTGACGTTTAATGCTTGCATAGCTTTCAAGTCTAGTATGGAGGGGCCAGGCTTGGTTACGATGAATGTGCAGGTAGCACTTTTAGAATGTTCTTCGCTAATTGAAATCTCACAAGAACCAACAACAGGCAGTGAGTGTCCAGTGACAGTGGACGGCTGGAGGTTAGCGTCTGGAGTAAACCGTTTTAAATCATGAATGGAAATTAGAGATTCCACACTATCAGTGTCCAAAATGAAAGGAAGTGAGTTACCAGTAAAACTGAATAATTGTTTACGAATGTGACCGGAATAGGAGGTAATTACCAAGGATAGAGAAGAAAAATGTTTGTCTATTTCACTAATTTCTGTGGCATTGGATTGAATTAAACAAGTTTTGGAACAGCGACACAGACTGAACACGACCAGTTTTGCCACACTTGTGACATGAAGCATAACGAAATCGATAGGTGAATTTGGAATGACGTTTGCCACAAGATGCACAATTGCCATAGGATTTCTCCGAGTATGTCACATTGTGTGAGCTAGGTTGTGTAACTGGTTTGAAACGCCCGGCTGTGGCATGAACTTTCGTGGATTCAGTTTTTAGTGAATTGAACATGGCTGTAGATTCGATGGTAAATGTAAATGTGTAATCGTGGGCCCTTGAGCAGGACACTGACAGGGATGCATAGAGTTGCGGACGTGTTAACTGTTGCCATCCGGTGAATTAGTGAACAAATGGAACAACGGTTTACGTAAGGTAAGCAATGTTTTTCCATCAGTGTGGTTCAAAGCATCCATTCAGTTTAGGAAACGTGCACATGGCTTTGATTTCCTTATCGAAAGAGGAGAAAACGAGGTGAAAGCAAGAAACCATTGCATCTGGAGAGAATCAGGAATTACCATAAGTGCATGAGTAAGGGTCTTCTATGCTAGTTTTGGGTACTTATTTTCTTACTACTGGAACAGTGTAGGGATTTATCGTGTCAGAGATTCGAACATGGCAACTGTGATTTTGTTATTTTGAGACATTTTCCTTCCGGATAAATTCTAGGTAGTGATTGAAACTGGTGAAAATTTATCGAACACTTAAATGCCATGAAATTGAGTTTTTTTACTAGGACAGCAAAATCGATCAGGGTTGATTGCCGAGCACGCATACATCCATCAGTTCTACTAATCGTCCAATTACGTGATACAGTTGATCTTGACGGACACTTTCTGGCCGTTTTGTCCTTGAGCCAGCTTGACCTAATTTTAGGCCATCGTCTAAACGACTGATGTATTCTCAAGATCATTCAATAAACGGTTAACCCGGTTCCAATCAGCACACTCTCTTGTATGTTCTGATTTTTTGCGTTTGGTTACGGGGCCCTAACAATACTGTGCGTGCGGATTCTTTATTCGGTGTTCACAATTGACCCATCTTGTTGGTCTCGGGTTGATCGTGTTGCACTAACAGTAAACAAATACACACATGTAAGTGACTTTGCATTGCTGCGGGGCTACTGCTGTGTCCACTCAACTAATAACGTCGTTCAATGTGCTAAACAATGATGGCAAAAGTAGGGCGATCGAGATCATCCAACTGGGCACCTCTTTATTACCTACGCAGTTGGCCTTCAAGAAAGCCGATCCCAAGACGACTGTTATGACATAAATGCCGGTTTGGTATTGACCATACATTGCTTACATTTAATGAAATTTAATTTTATATGGATAGGAAATAAAGACCTCTGTATTCAAAACAAGGATAACACGTATCGTGGTAGTGTTCCCGGACTAAATGTGTTCACTGGATCGCCAGAACTGAAACGAGAGTAGGCTGAGTATATGGACTTCTTTTCGGACGGCCTAACGCTCTTTTTAAATGCTATCATTGAATCTGGTCTGTTTTATTCGGAATGTGAGAAGGCATCATGGTCACTAGGAAGAAGAGTTCAGTTTGCTTAACTCAAGTCACTAAATCGATTTTTTACACCGTTAGGTTCACATTTAGCTACCAAATGCCAAATGGACAAAAAACGGAGAAACCATTAAATACATTACGAGTTCCGAGTACACTTGATGCTGTGGTTGAATCACGAAAACGCAATCCGGTTTACAAAAAGGGGCGAGATGAAAAATCTATGACAGAGTTGCACGCTTTTGTTTGTGGTCGAAGGTGCTTATGCCTGGACCAATTGGATGAGATAGAAACATGTTTAGACAATGCGGATTTCAGTGGCTGTTGGACCCGACAGTATCTAATGCTGATCACAAGCTCTAATGTGTTAGAAGGCAATGGGATGGACGATGTGCGGTCAAGATAAACCACAATACATTGTTGAATGTCTGGGTGATCTGGATATCCTCACAGAAGTCTTCTTGCACTGAACCAGGTCACTGGGGCTGCATAAAGCTGGTGTGGCGTCTAAGCACATTGGCACTCATAGCAGTTGAGACGTGAGAAAGCGCATCGCCGTCTATGTGGAAGCGTGTCAAGTTTTAAGGCTGGCATGTTGAACAGGGGTACGTCCGAAGTTAACCCGTGATGAATTTTAGGGCGGTGCATGCTGTAATGGGATCTCTTGCTCTGAAGACTTGTGCCTTCTCTTAATACGGAGGTGTTAGAGGCACAGAAAAGGGGATTGACCTGGCTGGTATACGTGATAGCCAAGCTATTGGGTTTATTGTATCTCCAAGCCCCAGAACACCATGATTGGCCTGAATTAGACGAGGTGATACTCTAAGTTGGAAACACGGATGAGTAGAATTTTCAGCTGTGGTTTATTTTTACTATTAGCCGAGGGAACTGTCTAATGCTAAAGCGTGATCATAACTCAAGCCCATTCACACACCCTATTGAATCGTGTGTCTGTGGTGGGGTGAGCAGGCCACTTTGTGCTGACATCATGCTGTTCGTGAAAAACAGGTCAAAGTTGTCAGTCTTTGCAAGATAGATTAAACGGAGGTTGGCAAAACGGATTTGGTCTGGATGAACGGGTCAGACTTGAGTGTTGGTGAAACATACTAAGAATTCACCCATCTTAATCCTGATAAAGAGAAAAGCAGACCGTTGCAACTGTGATAAAATGCAGTAAGCCTTTTCTTCAAACCGGATCAGTTCAGAATGGTAACCAGTACGTTTAGGGGGAAGTCAGTAGCTATGGCGGAGTTGAGACATAAGGAAGGGGACAGGCTTGTGTCTTCAGGCCGGCATACTTATTCACCCATACCACGCGAGCTGTCCCGTGTTCGCACAAATTTTCAAATTTTATGATGGGGTAGAAATGATGAAGTAGGATTGATCGAACTGTGTGGGATTTTGAGGATGATTCCACTTAAGAACTCTTATTATTCAATTTACATTTCAATCCGAATATTCTCAGGAATAACGATATCGAAAGCTGAAAATCCAACCAACACTGGTTTAGAAATCTTATATTTACTTGACTTGATTTCAACGGATACCTTACAAACACAGTCATTGTTGACTGAATATGTAATGTTGATGAGTGAGGTTATTTTCTACCCTCATGCAGGGATTATCAGAAAGGCATCAGGAGGAGGGCATTCGATCGTGAATTCGCTTTGTCACTTGCTTTTATCACTGTGTGTTAAGTCATGGCAACCAGAATTCGAACCGGACAAGAAGGCTTGACGTAACGTGATTTCAGCCATGTGATCACACCCTCTCTCTGCTCTGAGGCTTCTACATCCCGGTTCGCACACGAGCGGGACTAGTTTGTGCCTGGCATTCAGCCTTGATGCACCGACCGCCATTCCCTTGGTTCACAAAGTCCCCGAAATAGAAATGGGATGGTCACGGCTGCATAAATTGAAAGTCTGGCGTGTTGGAATTCTTGCTGGTAAAACCCATTTGTGAACACATGCTTCCTTGTGGCCAAGCCAGCTTGGAGTTTCGGTAAATAGTCAACGCCCCTGAACACATTGTTCACCGCACCCGTTCGTGAAAATTTCGTGTAAACCCTAGGCGTTAAGGGACGCAAGTGCCAACTGGACTGAATGCCACACATTGTTGACAAATTTCCGTTCCTCCAATTTCGTCAAATCAAAACAAACTATGCTTCTGCGTACGATACTAATACATCCCGCGACAAAGTTATTCCATTCCTCTAGGTTTTTAGATTTCATGCGCTCTCACACACAGGATCATCACCATTTTTCAGAATATATATAGCAACCGAATGAAAAGGGGATATACGAAAGTTCATCAAATTAACTTTAATTTGGAAGGAAATAGGTTGGTAAATCCAAGTTTTCGTAGCGAAATTTATCCAATCAAGCCACATTTTGGCTCCGTTAAAGATTTAAAATCATATCCGTGTCGATAGTATTCCACTCCGTTATCAATAATACCTCTAATTCATACTTGTGATGCAAACTCTGAACTGTTGGTGCATCTTTTGGGTAAGAATCAACCAAATGCTTTCTAAAGGTTCAAATTTGGGCTGCACACAGGCCGCATCAATGTTTTGATTCCGCGAAATAATATTAGGCATTGTTTTAGATGCGAGTTAAGACCTATGGCGATATCATACTAGAAAATGGCGCCAGGGTGAGCATCGGATACCAATGCTAACATAACCTGCCGCTCCAATACATGAATTTATTCATCATAATCTTGCACCAAAAGTAGTATGGCGAGTTCGGTTGGGTCGTTGCCCAAGGAATCACCTCGTACGATCGTTAAGCCACTTATTGGAGTATCGCTCTCCTTTCCACAGAACAAACCAATATTGTGAGATACTACTCACGTTTGTGAGTAGCTTGCGCGCACCAAGAATCGGTTGTTTGATTCCCACGGCATCCGTGCGTGAGTTCAAGGATTCAGTGGTGCAACTACAGAAGAGACTAAGGTACTGAAAGCCTGGCAATCACAGATTGAGGGAGGTTCATGAAAATAAAAACCAGTAGGTTTAAATTAGATGTTTTGTTGTGCCCTCTGATTCAACCCTACCTGATACTGTTATTCAGACTAAGTCTTTCCTGGTCCCCCACACTAACTTGTGGGAGTATAACGCCAGTAGTTGTTCCGGGTGTCGTATTTGGTGATGACGAGTCCTGGCAGTGATAATGCAGCCATACAGTGCTTCTGACAGTGTATGATACGTTGAAGTTTTTAGAGGATTAATTTGCAAATGGAAAGTTAAATGTAGATAATTAGATTCACCGATGAAAGCGCTTTGTGGAGCAGATACTCTGTCAGATAACCAGGGGGGAGCCCATGCCCGTTGTGTGGTTCATATCCGGCTCAAACTGCCCTAATAGGTTCAAAAGAAAAGGATCACGCAAATTGTACTGAAAGTTTTATGCAAACCGATTTGATGTCTGTCATCAAACTCCTTCCTAACTATTAGAATCACTTTAAAGTAAAGCTACAGATGTAGCACCTAATAATCGACGACTAATATCACACTATATATTCCCAGTGAGTAAAGTATTGTCTTGACGTTTTCAACAGTTATGATGTCATGCCTAAACGTCTTTTAAGGGTTATTGGAATTATAGCAAAGTGCAAGCAAAACCGCTTATTCGTCACCGTTTTCAAGCATGGTGACGGTGATAAACTGTCATTATTATTATTAGTAATATTATCGTTATCAGCAGCATTCAATGATCCTCACTTGAGAAGACTTGAGAATGGGACGCGAAAACATTGTCATGATACAACCATATGACTCTTTTTTATTGGTTAACCGGAAAAATAAGAACACATTTAACCAGCATGAATCCGGCGAAAAACACTCAGACAAAATTTTACCGGATCATCCATCATTTATTCCCTTGTGGCAACTACTCAGTCCAGCCCCCCCTCCTTAAAGCCGCTCTGTCTCTTTCTCGCGGATTGCTATCCCATTGTATAGTGGCTATCCTGTAGTGCTTAGCTGAGACCGAATGGAGCGGTCTAAGACAAGATACGGACCTAGTCGGTAAATGTTTCGAATTGGGACCGGTCACGTTCACACTAGTTTGTCATTAGTGTACCACACTTGTTTGTAGGAGCATCAGACTCACGTTTAATCTGTGTGTTTGTTGGTGTGTATGGTTTAAGCTCCATTCAGTTGAATCTTTTATGGTATTGTATACCTTGTGCAAGTGTAACATCATGCATTTGGGTTAAAAGAGAATTCACCCATTCTATCAAGCAATAAACGAATTTACTCGGGCTGTTTCTCTCTGTTGTAGCACAATACACAAAATTATTACATTTCCTCCCCCCTCGCTATGTAATTCGCACCTGTCCAACTCGGTTAAAAAATGGGACTGATAGACATCCCGAGTTTGTACTTCGGCACGGCAGCCAGCAGGGAGGAGTGAGGAAGTGTAATAATTTTGTGTATTGTGCTACAACAGAGAGAAACAGCCCAAGCACAAGGTATACAATACCATAAAAGATTCAACAAAGCACTTTCATCGGTGATTTAATTACCTCTAATTAACTTTCCATTTGCAAATTGATCCCTCATATAATTTCAAGTTTTCTTACACCATCAGAAGCGCTGTATGACTGCATTAAGACTTGTCATCATCGAACTTGCGACAGTTCGAACCCGGATGTGCAGAACTGCGAGTCACAGATGGACACACACACAATAACACCAGGCCACTCGGTTTGGCTCCAAGGGTGAGTACATCTTCAGATATCACAAGGAACCCGACATAAGGTCAAGGAAAATCCACTACCGACGGTTCCATGCGGGAATAGAACAGCTACATAGTGCTTCTGTGTCGTTCGAGTTCCGTGTGAGACATGCTGACATCACTGCCTAATCATTTACTCTTATCTCATTTTTCCGTTTGTCTCGGACCCATCCACAGGACTGCATGGGATCAAAATATACACTAAATAACTAAAAACCAGTGAAATTGTTTCGGGGGAAGGGAAAACTGAGTTTTTGATTACTTAATCCAGGGGCGTTTCCAGAATCGATTTGGGACATTATTCAACCAAATTAAGAATTAAACTGGCACACAAAATTGTACAGTTAGGTGAATATTTGGGATGCTCTTTAGGGATACTTTGTCATTTTGTGGTGTTCTAGGTCTCCGCGATAAGATCAGAACAAATGTTTGACTATAGCTGCGTTCCTCCGATATGATATTGAGTTCAAAATTCCTTGTAGTCTGTTGATACCACGTGTAAAATGCGTATGTCGAGGAGTTGAATCTGTCGTTCTATAAAATTAGCAAGTTTATTCAAACTGAATCAAATTGCACTACCGAATCAGGTAATAATGGATACGGATGAACGTGTAGCCTGAGTTTCGTTTTACACAGGGTAAATGAAACGTGAACTGAAATGCTGGGAAGCACTTTATGACTGCTTGGTTGGGTCTAGTCATTAGTTCAAATCCACTCGCCCGACTGAGAATCGAACCCGAAACCTCGCAGGTAGAACGCAAGTATNAGTATACAATCTATACAGCCTATCTGCACTAGCCCACTGGGTTACGATTCGGTTGGAAACATCCCGAGCCTGATTTGATTGAGTGCTCACTAAATTAGGCAATAAAGGAGATTATGTACTTTTGTTGTCATGGTTACTTAAGGCGTGGACTATAGGTTGGGATAGAGTGATGTGAAAGCGAGTGAAGAAAATAGGATGAATGCAGGGCGAGTTCATCTCGTGCAATGAACTGTGTACTGCTTGACGAACTCAAAGGGACAGTCAATCTTTTCTATCTAATTTCGGCAGTACAGAATTTACAAAGTTCGTTTTAGATGAAGCTAAACTCAGTAGCACTGTCAATTAGAAAATGCAGGAAAATTTAGCTTACCCTTGGACAGTCACGTCAAAATAGGGTGGGTCAAAATTACGCGGACATTGGGGTCATAATTGAAATAGAATGAATCACTGTACTGTCGTGCTCCACACGTTGTGTTGAATTTTTTTAAGGTCAGTTAGGTGACCTGGTGTACCTAGTTGCCTGTTGTGGGCCTGTCTACAAGCATGTGACGTTGTCTTGTCTAGCAACACCGAACAAGAAAAGTTATTTTTGCTTCCTTTCATCGTGGAGCGAGGACTTGTCACAAACGGGAGACGGGACGGTGTGGAAGTTTATAAATTAGGGAAAGAGTATATGGTTATGCTCATAGGATTTTCAAAATGGCCGTTTATCCGGACCCCATGGACAATTAGTTCTCTCAAGCCTGAACGCTTAAGCTCTCTGAGATAGAAAAAAAACAAGCATCAAATGATCCGTTTGGCATTCAAAAGGAAAAGTAAAGCAGTCAAAATGGAGCTTGAATTAACTATTCCAATAAGAATTGAGCGGTCAGCAGCTCGACAAATCGCTTTTATGATATAAAACAGAAATGAATGATTATTCTAAATCAGCGTCCAATGAGGCGTCGACCACAACTGACCGGAAACCAGGTCTATTGAACCCATTCACTGGAGGGGATGATTTATATGGGCTGGAAAAAGTTCATTATGAATAGATCGGATAACTTGCATTCCTATTGACTTGATGCAGACTTGATGAAGAAATCCTATTCAATAAGTAATACAACGAAAAACGATCGATTACTGTCTTGGGTGCATTTATTGGCGGTTTGTAAAACGCTTGGAATGAACGGGAGTAAGTGAACTCTGCCGGGGTGAAAGAACTTGTTTTTATTAGCGTACTTGCAACCTGGATCAAAACATCGTTGCATCATTTTCGTGTAATAAATCGTTTGATGAATATTATCGCTCAAATGGTTGTTTGGCAGATTGAAGTCTTCTGTTGAAATTGTGCAAAGTTTAGTAACCTCGGTGGGATTCAAACCCACGCATGGACGCCGCCTACGCTTTTGTACTTTGCTTTAGATGTTAATTCAGTGGACTCCGGTGAATGGTAAAGAAAACCCGTCGTGGCCGTCGGTTTACTTTCTACCTGGTGGATGCCTCTGTAAGTTGGATGGGTGATTCAAATGTGAAAAGATCCGTGCTATCGGTGTGGCTTCGCATCTCAGCTGGTAGACTGTGCGCTGCACAAAAGCGTAGGCGGCGTCCATGCGTGGGTTCGATTCCCACCGTGGCTAGTGAATATTATCGCACCTTCTGATTAGCTTTGGAGATTACTGTTAAAGAATAATTGTTCTAATGTCAAAACTATCCCGGACAATCAGAGTTTTTCACATAATTTTGGTGTGTACATTATTTGATGTTCGTAAAGGTGGAGAAATTGAACGAAATTCAGAATTTGTATACAAACTATAGCCTCAACCTGACACAGGAAGGTCCAAGTCAACACTATATTTCATCGGTTCCCCGCCATAACAGAGTCACGAACCGTGTGAGAATATTCAACGTCAACACTTGATACAACAGACCGTTTTATAAGAGAACCAAAACAATTTGCGGTATTAGATCACCCATTTTCCATTCGGAAACTTTATAAGGACGAGGGCTCACTCTCTCGCGCGCGGAGAAACGTCATGATAAGTAGTTTCGTCTACANCTTTTTCGAACCCGTAGAGGCATTTGTGAAACATCAGATCTTGAAATTACACGGTGGTGGATAGTACACCTGAGGTCACGATCAACATGCAGGTTGTTAACGCGAACATCATTTGAGCGCAATGTAAAACAAAAATAAAGCGCAAGTCACAGAATGAATGAATTAGATCGTTTTGCAACTTCACATTCGCTGTGTTTTCTTTTTAACTTATTTTCTCGGGTGTAATCTTACTTGTCTGATGTCAGGCCCCACGGGTAACCGTGAGATTGTGATTCGATGCACGGCAACACAAGAATCCGAGTGTTTTATTGTTATAAAACGCGGAATTCGATAAACAACTGTCATACCGATTAACTTCACCTTGATGGAATACACATATACCCGTAACCAGTTAGATGTTTCGCTGTGTACCAAGTTTTTCGTCTCACAAGGTTCACAATAGATTTCAGCAACTCCTGATGCATGTAATGATAATGCCCTAATGAGTCACTTATAACTAAACAAATTTGCGTGAAGCCAATGGAAAATGTTAGCTTCATTAGCTTCTAAAAATCCTGTTCGGAACATCTGATCATTCTGTAGGATAATGCGTTATGTTTTGTGTAACTTGAGGATCGTGAACTTCAACATGGAGTTTTTCATTGCCACCTAGCAGTCCCCCTCTAAACGTGATTGAAAGCCTATTTTCTGCTCTCTAGAGAAAAGTAAGCATAAGCTCAAATCCAGTCTCAATTCGGATGCCGCAGTCAAACCGCATGACCAAAGCTTACTTCTCACACTGGTTTAAATGGCTGAAGGATCGACCTGGACACAAAAGAGCTACAGATCCACTTGTGTTTTGTTTACCTAGTGCACATCGTTCAACATGGCGTTTCTGAATAAATGCCATTCACACATAAACACACAGACTTGTGCCAGTTTACATTTGGTTATCTCATATCTACTTCCAGTGGTGCAAAATGGTTGACTTTTTCTCCAACTCAGTGCGTACCTTTTCATTTTTAACCGAGAAAAAGCCGCGAATTCCTGCTTGTTCGCAATTCTCGATGAGACCGGATCATAGTATCATGCACTGTGAGGAACGAAACAAATGTTGGACAAAAAATGTCTAACGAGTTTTGCGAAACATCCATAGTTGACATAAAGTGAATCATATTGTCGGATGCCCAGTCATGTGTACTGCACGACAAATTTCATAACTGTAATGGGTAAATTTAGCCAAAAAATATGACAAATGTGCGTTTGAGATCAACCTTTGATGAATAGTTGCTATGCCTTCGAAACAAATTCTGTGGGTATAGTACTACTAACTCCTAGAAGAAATCACTATCGGTAAAAGATAACTGTTATTATATAATGTATTGTTGACATACAGCAAGCTGTTGAGAGTCACTTCGGAGAGTTCAAGTGGTTATTGCATGGGACTAACAATCGTGGGATATCAGATTTGAAGCCCAGTGGAGTCGTGGAATCGTCTTACTGCAAATAATACCTAACAACAGTGAGACGACTCCACAGTGCTTTCAAGGCTTTCTAGTTGTGAAAAACACATTGATTGAGCATGATCGCCACCCGGTTAGAAACAAACGAAATCCCCGTAAACCACTTTTGGATAATTTAATGTTTCGAGTAAGTGTGTGATACAATCATGAAAATATCCCTAAGATCAGAGTATGCACATCAGAATGACTCAATTAGGCGATCTGTAGAGAAACAACCTGGAAAAAGGGGAGGGGGAGGAGTCAACACTTTAAATTTCCTAAGAGGGTTCGATTTTGTTTTGATCTGAAAACTCCTTTCATACCCCGTTAGATGACTAGGTCGCCCTTCAAGCGTAAATTCTGTACCTTTTTTTCTGCCCGGTCCAGTGGGTTGACCGAATATCACTGAAGCTAATCACTGTGACAACATATCTCATATAAAATATAGTCAGGTTGTGAAAGTTTCCAACTGAGTCATAATCCCGGAGGCTAGTGCTGAGATGAGTGAGGTCTGTTGCCTACAACAAGCTCCTGAAGATGGGCTGTGCTATATCGTATATGTTCAAAATAATAAGCAGTCTGATCAGCTGTCCGGTGACCGAGTGAGTAGCATGCTTGCGTTGTACCTATGAGGTTCCGAGTTTGATCCCCAATTGCGTGGATGGATTCGCACTGCTGATGAAACCCAACCAGGTCGAAACAGCTTTCCACTGCTTCCTAGCTTTGCAGCTCATGCCTCATCTATACTATGGATTCATCATATAAACAAGTCAAATGTCTGAACAAACTTGATAAAAAAAGAAGTGAACTCATTAACCAGTTGGTGAGACACACTCCTTCCGGAGTTCGAGTCCTAGACAAACTCGTGATAATGATGATCATGACGAGCAAACTTCCAGTCGAGTGTTTCCCGAGTATGTGCAACTGGCCTGATGCGCTGAAGTTTGTTCTTGAAGATAGTTCGTGTTAGGTGGTCAGTTCGTTTTGAAGCTACACTTCAACTGTTTGATCCAGACTCTACAACCTAGTGGTTAAAATACATCTGAACTCGCTATTTTCTCTTTCTTTCTATTCCATAGAGCAACCGCAACACAAATTACGCCCACGAACTGCGTGGGCGTTGTGTTTTCAATTCGTATTCATCGTCGCTCCGAGGGAGGTCACGGATGTGTGAGCACGAGAAAAATGTGGACAGTGTCAAACAGGTTGGAACAAGCGTGCCGTGTTGAAAATGATGATTCTACTTAGTAGG